>BQNB010049156.1:0-42182 GCA_026074375.1 Tanacetum coccineum | reverse complement strand
CTATATGATAAAATAAAATTTTCTAAAAAAGAAAATTATTTTTTTGATTTTTATTTAATTTATTATGAACTAAAAACGATTTTAATGAAAATTAATTATTAAAAATACTAAACGATTTTATAAAAATCTGGAAAAACAGTGAAAAATAGCTTAAACAAATCCTAATCTAAGAAAAATAAGCTGGGGTTACCAGCTTATTGGAATAAGCAGTTAAAAATCAAAAATGAGTTTATAAGCTTAATGGGCCAAGAAGCCCTTAAGGAATTAATGTTGCAAACTCATACCGGATGAGCTATTGAAGCACAATGGTATGAGTTTGTGTGTGTGGGGGGTTGGAAAGGGGGAGGTCCAGGGGTCGACCCTTGGCCTCTTCCTTTTTGGCAAACTATTTTTTTTTTTACCCTTTTTAAAAAAAAAAACTTATAAAAGACACAAAAATAAGCAGGTTTAAAACTTGGAATTTTTTATGAATCTAAAAAATAAGCAGGAAAATAAGCAATCAAAAAGTTGAAGGTGAACTTTTTTATACTAAGGTCTTAAATGAGCTAACTGTTAGGCTTATTTGGTGGACAAATAAGTAAATGCTAACAACTAAATAAGCAACACAGTTAAATTACTAAACCTAAGAAGCTATTCTAAGCAAAAATAAGCACAAAGGATAAAGCCAATAAGCTAGTTAGCTAAGAAAAAGGACAGAAATGCTATTTTACTCTAAGGTTAAAATAAGCTAACTGTTGCTAGTCCTATGGCTAAATAAGCTAGGGAAAACATAAATAAGCTAAAATAGATGGGAAACTAAACCTAATAAGCTAATCTAAAAAGAAATAAGCAAGAACTAAGTAGACAGATAAGCTAAAAACTCAAATAAGCTAACATGGCAAAAAAAAAGGTAGGCAACAGCCTAAGGGACAACTTTGGGCTTAAAAATAAGCCCTTATATGGATCCTTAGGGCTTAATGAAGCACATCCCTAAAAAGCTTGGCCTAAGGCCTATCTAAATAAGCAAAAAGATAACATTTTGAAATTCAATTAAGCCCCTGAAAAGACTTATGAAAAAGGCTAATTATACTGATTTTTAGTTTTTAAGTTTTACTAAAAATGAAAAGTTTCTAATTGCTATGCTACTTAGATGGAAAATAAGCTAAGAAAAATGCAAGGTAAGCCAAAACAGATAAGCACTTTTTGTAACTATGGATTTTTATGACATCTACTAAATAAGCAGAAAAACCTTAATAAAAATAGACAGAATGCTTGTTATCACTAAGGGCCTAAACTGTTTTTGGCTTTTTGGCAAATAAGCTAAAGGAAAACAAAAGGACTGAAAATTATCTAAGTCCTAAATCTAATGAGCACAGGGAAGCAAAAATTAGCAAAGGAATCTAGCTAAAAAGGGAGGAAAAGAGCTTATGAATTAGACAGTACTAACTTAATAGTTAGTACTACCTTTGAAAGCTTAAGGCTGCTAGGGGATATTCTAGAAGCATAAAAAAAGAACTAAGCAAATGCAGATAACATTCTATGTTTAATAAGAAAATATGAATAAAATTAAACAAGAGAAACAAGCTGAAAGACATGAAAAAGCAATAAGCATATGAGAGCTAAACCTGCTAAAACAACCTAAAAGGGCTATGTTTAGGCTTAAATTTAAACTATAAAAAGAACTTTAAAATTGAAATTAAGCTGAAACAAAATAAGTAGGACACCTAATGAGCTTATAACCTAAAAATCATGGCTTAACACTAAAGGGACTGATAAGTGCTTAATTACACATATCTTTTACCTTCAAAAACGAGCTTAAATGACCAAAAAACAGACAAAAACTGCCAAAAAAAAGGTTGTTTGGCACAGGAAACTCTTTTTGATTTTTCTATAAAAGGCAAAGGGCATATTTCAGCCTTGGAAATAAGCTAGCAAAAAGACTCAAAAACTTAAAATAAGTAGAAACAAATGAAAAAGGACTCCTAGTGGGCTTATAGAACAAAAGTGAGAACCTACAACTTATAGGAGCTTACTTATTTAAGCTGTTGTACTATTAATGTTCATAGACAAGAGAAACTTAGGACATGATTGCAAAATTCCAATGAACCTTAAATTTAACTCATCCTACTTCATTAACCACTCAAAAACAACATTAGAACAAGATTCACAAGCAGTTTTAAAAGGTCTTATCAAATAAGCATATGCAAGGAATTTAAAATACAAATTTTGAAGAACATTTAGAAAACAACTTAAATCTTAGGCTAGACACTAAAGCCTTTTAAAACCATTCAATATCGCTAAGTGAAAACTTTTTAAGAAGTGATTAGGTGACCCATGGCTATTTTACACTAAATTTGACCCATTTTCACCCCTTGACCCAAACACTCCCTTAACTTTTATAACTCAAATTTTAAAACTGAATAAAAGGATTTACACAAAGGATTCACAATGCCAGGCATTTAGCAAGTATATAAAGCAACAAGAAGCAAATTTAAGCTGACTTTAAGCATAAATAAGCTAAAACACGGGTAACAATTTAAGAGAATTCAAAAGATAATTTTTTGCATAAAACTTAAACTTTCATTAAAACATTAAAGGTTTACAAGATTTAAAGTAAAATGACAGAAAATATAAAACTTAAAACATTAAAAGTTAAACTAAGGCTACTCCTACATTACTACTCTTTTCTCTTTCTTCTTTTTTCATTATATAAGCAGCCAAGGTTCTCATAGTGTGCTAGCTGTGCTTTTTATGTGAGAGAGCTTAAAGACCCATCTTGACCTTCAATTTGCCTTGGCCATCAATCAAATCAATCCTAACCCTTGATCTTTCCTCTAACAAATTGGGTGAATAAGGATTGCCATGGTGGATTTGTAGGTTAGTGGTGTGAGGTAAACTGTTTTGGAGTGGGGTGGGAGAGTGGGGTTGGTTATTGTCGTTTGTTGTAGGGTACGAATGAAAACGATGTGCGTACAATAGTGTTGGCGGGAAAAAAGTTATAAGGGTGCAGGGGAAAACTTTGGTGAGATGGCAAGATGAACCCCTGAAGTTGTATTGTTTGATTGCAGCAATGGTCCTTGTACTATGCACCTTTGGTCCTTGAGGTTAAGTGGTGCTTGCATAGTTAGTCCTCAAGGACTGGTGCATGGTAAAATTCTTTAGAGATTTGACAAAATTGGTCCCTGAAAGTGGTTTGTGTTATTACAATACACGTCCTTGTAGCCTTTATCTTTGGTCCTTGGAGTTGATTGGGTGTTGCACCGTTAGTCCTTTAAGGACTAACAGTGTAAATGGTTAAATGGTTAAGGGGTTAAAAGGTTAAAGGGGTTTTATTGTTTGGGCCAGGGGGGTTTATTTGGGCCGGCGGGTTTATAAAAAATGGGCCTGTTTGGTTTTTAATTAAAAAGAGCATTTGGGCCGGGTTTTATATAAAGTTTATATAAGTGGGCTGACCCAGGCCCACTAGGTGGGTACGGGTGGGCCCACTTTTAGCAATTTAGGTTTTCAGGTTCGGTTTTCGATGCCCTTCCCAATGCCATATCCCGGGGTTGACTTTGACTTCTTCTTAACTTCATTAAATGCACAAACGTTGTCGAGTTGATCCAGAAATATCTGTTTTAGCTCCGTTTTTTATCCTTTTGCACCTTTGGCCTCAGGTTTTCACGCTCTTTTTAATTTCGCTATCGGTTTTGTCCGGTTTGGCTTCGTTTTTGTCTTTTAGTGAATATTTGGTACCTGCACAGTACAAACACAAAAACAAGCATATTTATGGCATTTTATGTGCGTTTTTGGTCGTTTAGGGTCGATTTATTAGGTAAAAGGTATGTGTAATTACACACATACCACTAATACACACCACACTCCTAATACTTATACACTAAAACCTAGGAGCATTAATCACAAGTCTAGGAATTGGCCTGCATCTAAGAGTAGTGTGGAAACACTAAAAGCTGTACAAAAAACAGATAATTCTAGGAATCCTGGTTCATTTTCGGACTCCAAACACTTTGTTTGTTTGACTTGTCAGAAATGTGTCTTTAATGTAAATCATGATGCTTATATAACAAAATTCCTGAAAGAAGTGAACTCTCATGCTAAGATTCAACTCAATAAGACCAGAAATAGTAACAAACTCGTAGAACCAATGAGTCATACTTAGAAACCTGGTAGGAAGATCTTTACAGGACATATTTTTTCTTCTAATAAGTCTTCCGCTATGCATGAGAAAACAAATACTCCTAGATCTTGCCTTAGGTGGATTCTAACGGGTAGAATTTTTAACACTGTTGGTTTTAAGTGGGTTCCAACCGGAAAGACATTCACATCTAGCATAACAAAGGTTGACTGTGAACCCCCAAATGGTTCAAATGAATGTATCACTAAATCTTATGAATGCGATCAAACTCTTAATGTCAGTGCAGGTACTCTTAACTTAAGTGCAGGTACATTTTGCAATTCCGAAAAGGAAAGACTCAGAGCTTGAATGCTGAAAAGAGTGATATATCATAAACCAAAGGTTCCAGGAATTTATGTATGATGAACAAGGATAATGGCCGTTGATTACTTTAGATCAACACCCAAGCTTCAAAGTTCTATGGCGTTTGCAGACAACACTTTAGGCCCCGCTCCTCAAAGAAAAGAAAAGTGTACGCTTCAGTTCGCTTTATCTTTAAAAGAAGAGAAATCTTCTTGTTTTCGACCATTCTCATCAACATTTTTTCATATTTTCCCATGCTCATTCAGTCATTAAGTGGATCAACGTACATTAGCTTGTAATCTAATTCACTAGATCAAAAATGGCATTCACATATGCAATTTTTAAAAGGGAGAATAGTGAATCAAATGTGATAAATACAGTTTAACTTGGTCTTTAAATGTGTATGAAATGGTCATATAGCTTCTGAACACCATAATTTAGGATCAGCACTTCATGAAATGACTCCTGCAATAATCAATTCAAGACTCGTGCCAAACCCTCATCCTTCAACACCGTTTCTACCACCTTTAAGAACTGATTGGGATCTTTTGTTTCAACCGCTGTTTGATGAATTACTCACTCCTCCACCTAGTGTTGATCACCCAGCCCCTAAAGTCATTGCTCCAATTAATGAAGTAGTAGCTCCAGAACCCGCTGCATCAACCGGTTCACCTTCCTAAACAACTGTTGACCAAGATGCACCATCTCCTAGTAACTCTTAAACAACACCTGAAACTTAATCTCCTGTCATTCCTAACGATGTTGAAGAAGACCATCATGACTTAGATGTTGCACACATGAATAATAATCCGTTCTTTGGTATTCTAATTCCAGAAAATGATTCTGCAGCATCCTCTTCTTCGGATGTTATTCCTACTGTTGTGGATACTGCTACTACTCACTCAAAACACGTTACTAAATGGAACAAGGATCATCCTTTAGACAACATCATCAATGAACTCGAAAGACTTGTTTCCACAATACTCCAACTCCATGAACAAGCCTTATTTGTTACTACAATGCCTTTATTACATCATTTGAGCCAAAGAACTATAAAGACGCATTAACTCAAGCATGTTAGATTGAAGCAATGCAAGAGGAGCTACATGAATTTGAACGTCTTGAAGTCTGGGAACTCGTTCCATGTCCAGATAAAGTGATGGTCATTACTTTAAAATGGATTTATAAGGTAAAACTTGATGAAATAGGAGGAATTCTAAAGAACAAGGCTCGCTTGGTTGCTCGTGGTTACCGTCAAGAAGAGGGAATTGATTTTGAGGAATCTTTTGCTCTAGTGGCCAGACTTGACGCTATTCGAATTTTTCTCGCCTATGCTGCTCATATGAATATGATCGTCTATCAAGTGGATGTTAAGACGACATTCTTGAATGGAATTCTGTGCGAAGAAGTTTGTGTCAGCCAACCGGATGAGTTTGTGGATCAAGACAATCCGAATCATGTATACAAGCTTAAGAAGTCTCTCTATAGGTTGAAATAAGCTCCTCGCACGTGGTATGATCTATTGTCAAAGTTTCTACTCTCTCAAGAATTCTCTAAAGGAACCGTAGATTCCAAATTGTTCATCAAAAGATAAGGCAAATATATTCTCTTGGTACAAATTTATGTTGATGATATAATCTTTGCGTCTACTACACCTGAACCATGTGACCAATTTTCAAAAATAATGTGTTCTAAGTTTAAGATGTCGATGATGGGCAAACTATCATTTTTTCTAGGACTACAGATTTAACAAAGTCCCAGAGGCATCTTTATAAACCAGTCTAAATACGCTTAATAATCTTTGAAAAAAATATGTTATGGAATCTAGTGACCCTATGGATACTCCCATGGTGGAGAAATCTAAATTGGATGAAGATACACAAGGGAAAACGTTGACCCTACACACTATCGTGGAATGATGGGCACCCTTATGTATCTCACAGCCATTAGACCAGACTTTACATTTGATGTATGCATGTGTGTTTAGTATCTGGCAAAGCCTACCGAAAAGCACTTACATGCTGTAAAAAGAATCTTTAAATACCTAAGAGGAACCGTTAATAGGGGACTCTGGTATCCAAAGGATTCTTCTATTGCTCTAACAGCTTATGTAGACGTTGATCACGCAGGTTGCCAAGATACTAGACAAAGTACTTCTGGATGTATGCAATTATTGGGAGACAGACTTGTTAGCTGGTCATCAAAAAGGCAGAAAAGTGCTGCGATATCTAGTACGGAAGCTGAATATATTGCTATGTCTGGCTGTTGTGCTCAAATCCTTTGGATGAGGTCACATCTTACCGACTATGGCCTTGGATTCAATAAAATTCCAATGTACTATGATAACAAAAACGTTATTATCTTATGCTGCAACAACGTTCAACATTCTCGATCAAAGCATATAGACATCAGATTCCACTTCATAAAAGAGCAAGTTAAGAAGGGGGGGGGGGGGGGGGGGGGTGGGGGGGGGGGGCAAAACAAATGTTCAACATTCTCGATCAAAACAGATTGACATCAGATTCCACTTTATAAAAAAGGCAGAGTTAAGAATTGAGTAGTAGAGCTATTTTACTTGTCAATACGGAATATCACGGCGGCATCTTTCACTAAAGCCCTTGTAAGAGAAAGAATTAAATTTCTTATCAACAAACTGGGAATGCGAAGTTTTACGCCGGAGACACTGAAACAATTAGCAGATGAAGCTGAAGAATAGTGGTGGTACCTATTTAAATATCTTGTATAATATGTAAATATATTACAATCCATAAAAACCAAAAAGATTTTTCTTTTTCAGAAAACTTTTATAAAAATAAAATACAAAATATAAAATCTATTAAAACTAAAGAAAAAATTAAAAAAATGAGAAAAATATTAAAATAGGTAATAATGACATGTCTTTTGAAAATCGATAACATTTACGGTCTTAGAAATGTCATTTAATAATGATACGAGGCTGTAAATGAAGTTCGAGCAGAAGTTCAAATGTTTTCAAAACATGCCAAATGGCTTGCTAATATTTCAGATAGCAACCCGGTCATCATCTTAAAGGCAAGTATTTCAAAAAGAAAACTTGACCTCAAAACGATAATTTATTCTCGAGCGCGATCTAGTTTATGACCATGCAAAGGCTTGTGTTTACTTTGCAACACAACCCGTGCTTTCTATATCTCCATGAGTGTACGTGTCAGTGCGCTTATGTGTTAAAATAAGAGAAATCTTATTTCATGGTTTTGATTTTCAAAAATAAAACAATAAGTCATCAGAAAATGCTTTTCAAAGACATTTAACTTCTTAAAAAACGACTACAACTCTTTAAATAGAAAACGGGTCATTGTTTGAGGGGGAGAAAATGTCAAATATCTTCTTCAGAAAGTCATTTGATAAAAGGAATAAAGGTTTTTAAACAATAACGGAATATCATCTTTTAAGGGAAAGTTTAATTAAGTTTAGACCTATGTTGTGCCTTAAATTTATATGTTTATGCCTTAAGATAATATGTGCAAATTTAAGTTTGTTAAGGTATGCTAGTTGAAAAATAACAAGGACGTATTTGTGCCAACTTGGTTAACTTAGAAAGCCTAAAATAACTTAAAGAGAAAAGTGCTAAAGATTCTTAAACTTTAAAGGGGGGAAGATAAGTGTCAAAAACTTAAAAAAGCTTATACCACCTCCACACCGCTACCCATATTTTTTATCACACACACACCACCTTTATACCTTCTTCTCTCTGCAAAACCCCACTAGTCTCGATCGTCATCTTCTCCAATGCCATTTTCAATAAATTTCGTGCTTAAGGTATAACAAAGACATTGATCCTAACACCCTTATGATACTACATCTCGAATGAATTTTTTTTTACATGGTTTTAAGATCGAAAACCCTAAAAAATCAATTTAGGGTTCTTCAGAATTAAAACTATGTGTAAACTCTAATTGATTGAGGGGTTTGTTCACATTAGGGTGTTAATGATTCATGTATAGCAGTTTTAATAAAGATGTGATATGCGTTAGATTTGCTTGATGTTATGTGTCGAAAATATGTGCTCTTGAGTTTTTAATGAGAAAATTTTATAGGTTTTGTGAATGAGATGCTTTATATGCTTATATGATTAAGCTTGTGGTCTAAAATCTAAAACTTAAATGTATGTTCATGGGTAATTTTGAATGTTATGAAAATCTTGCTCGTTTGAATCATTAATATATGAATCTGTGACTATGAGATGCAAAATATGTAAGTAATACCATGATGCTATATGTTTGAACTTTGAAGTTATAACATGTTCGTGAATCACTTGTGTTTTTAACCGGATTCACAATTGATAATATAAACCGAATTGGCAGTTTTATTATTAACCGGATTCGCAGTTTTAGACCTAGCCGGACTCGCAGGGTCTTAGCTTTAACCGGACACGCAGTTTGTTGTTGGAACCGAACTCGCAGTTAGTACTTTTGACCGAACTCGCAGTTCCCTTAAGTGACCGAACTCGCAGATCCCCTAAAGTGACTGAACTGGCAGTTTTTAGCTAGTGACCAAACTCGCAGTTTCGTAATAGTGACCGAACTAGCAGTTTCTTAATAGTGACTGGATTCACAGTTTTTGCTTGAACCGAATGCGCAGTTTTTCTCTCAAATAACCAAAGGAAACAAAAGGCTTAATGTCATAAACACTTAAGATCTAATCAAGAGGTGACTTAAAACTTGTGTTAGGTAGCAAATTTAAAATTGATTATCTTTAAAATCTAATCAAGTTAAAAAAATGGCTTAACTAATGTAACTAAAACACGACTTAGGTAATCTAAATCCCTACTAGTTAGAATGAACTAGATTCCTAGATAGTCTAATAATGTTACAAAGGTGACATAACCCATTAAGCCAAAATTAAGTTAACCCTTTCCATGATTAGTTCTCTAAATGTGTTGCATGCCTTAAGTACCATAGCGTGAAAAGGTCTCTATAGTGTCTTATATAAACTTGGTTATATATATAAACTGTATTGACTCTTTCTTAGCAGAATCATGAGTATCACAAAAGAACAACAACAAGCCCTTGACGATGCTCTTGTTCCACGAGAACAACGTCTAAGGATTGGGAATTGTAACTACAGATTGAGCACTACATTCAAGCCCAAGGAACCCACTTTTCAAGTTGCTTTGGACGTTCTTTCTCTCACACCTTTTTATCAAGCTTTCTTGATCTCTGCAAGTGTTCCTGCCATCTACATGCATGAATTCTGGGCTACTGTTTCCTATTACAAGCACTGCATCAAATTCAAGATGAACAAAAAGAATTACTCTTTTGATTTGGAAACTTTCAAAGATATGCTCTAAATTTGCCCAAATCATCCTGGCAAGAAGTTTGAAGATCCTCCATTTGAAGAGGAAATTCTTGCTTTCATAAGAGAACTTGGTTACCCTGAAGATATTAAGTCACTCTCTGATGTCAAGGTTGATACTCTATATCAACCTTAGAGAACATTCAGAACCATCATCAACAAATGTCTCAGTGGTAAAGAAACTGGACTAGATCAACTTCGTCTCTCTCGGGCTTAAATCATTTAGGGTATGTATAACCAAAAGAATGTTGATTATGTCTACCTTCTATGAGAAGACTTAGTTTATCAAATCAAGAACAAGGTGTCAAAGAAGAACAAAGACATGTACTATCCAAGATTCACCAAAGTTATCATCAACCACTTCATGTCAAAAGATCAATCAATTCCAAGAAGAAACAAGGTGGACTGGCTCATGGCTAATAATGACCCTATTCTCACCATAATGAGATTCATTCCCAAGCATGAAACTATTCAAAAGTATGGTGCCATAATTTCTGATACTCTAACTAATCAAGCAATGAAGGAGTCGGATGCGTATAAGACTTATCATGATTTTGCTACTGGGAAAAGTTTTCCAAAACCAAAGTAGTACTGAGATCGTCAGGAGAAACTGATCAAGCCCCTACACGCAGTCTTCCAGGTAAAAGACTCAAAGCTACAGCAAGGTAACTAAATATCAGGAAACCACAAGCTACCGCTCAAGGATTAAACTTTATCAGAATTTGCATGCTTGAGGCTAAACAGATGAAATCGTCACTAAAGGCGCAAGACAGGATTTCTTAGCTCTTACCATCGGTGTCAGGTGAAAGATGAAGGAACTGGTGTTTCACCAGGGGTTCCCGATGTACCTACATATGGATCTGAAGATGAACAGATTTTTTGGAAGTCTAGTGACGAGGACGAATGATCATGACGTAAGCTTGAAGCAAAGACGATGATGATAATGAAGATTATGATGGTCAAGATGATGATAATGAACAGATTGAATCAGACAATGATGGTGATGACTTTGTTCATCCTAAGTTTTCCACTCATGATGAAGAAGAAAGACAAGATGAAGAAGATAAAGAAGAAGAAGGATCAGATCTGAGGGTACACACACCTTCTCATTTTGAATCCACTGATGATGAAACATATGATAAAGTAACTCAAGGAGACAATGTTGAAGGAGAAGAACTGGATGAAGAGGAGACAAATGAAGAGGAAGAAGTGAATGAATTATACAGGGACATGAATGCCAATCTGGAAAGAAGAGATACTGAAATGACAGATGATCTACAGACTAATATTCAAGGTACTCAAGTCATAGAAGATACTCATGTGATAATAACAGCTGTCACTCCTGAAGTTCAACAGCAGAGTTCTTCTGTATCATCAGGCTTCATTTCCAACATGCTCAACCCTAATCCAGATACAGGTATTGACTCCATTCTTAATCTGAACACTGAGTCAACTTCTCTGGTAGATGTTCCCGTCACTACGAATGTTGAAATGCCTCCTTCTTCTGTAACAACACTTCCTCCACCACCCATTCCTCTCGTTCAACCTTAGCAACAAACACCAGTTCCCACACCAACAATTGTTCCAAGTACCTCCTTACAAAATCTTCCAAACTTTGGTTCCTTATTTAAGTTTGAAGATAGAGTAAAAGCTTTAGAAGACGACTTCTCGGAAGTCAAGAAAACAAACCAATTTGCTAAGGCAGTTTCTTCAATTCCTGGCATTGTTGATAAGTACCTTGCCAACCAGATGAATGAAGGTGTAAAATTAGTTGTTCAACTACAATCATACAAACTTAGAAGCGAAGCTCAAGCTAACAATGAAGATTTCATCAATAAAATTCATGAAAATATGAAGAAAATCATCAAGGAGCAAGTTAAGGAGCAAATCTCCAAGATTTTGCCAAGAATTAAGAAGTCAGTAAATGAACAACTTAAAGCTGAAGTTTTGATTCATTCATCCAATGAAGCTAAGACATCCCATGTTGTAGCAGCTAATCTATCTGAACTTGATCTGAAGAAACTTCTCATAGACAAAATGAAGAATAACAAGTCAATTAACAGATCAGTTCAACAGAAGAATCTCTACAAAGCATTGGTTGACGCTTATGAAACTAACAAAGACATCCTTGAAACATATGGAGATAATGTCATGTTTAAAAGACGTCAAGATTATAAGGATGAAGATAAAGAACCCTCCGCTGGATCAAACCGGGGTTCCAAGAGAAAAAGAGCTGGAAAAGAACCTGAGTCAACTAGTGCACCAAAGGAGAAGACTTCCAAGTCAACTGGAAAGTCTAAAGAAGGGTCCAAATCTTATCAAACGTCTATTGGTAAGTCTGTTCAAGTAGAGGAACCAATACACGCTGACGAAGACTTAGAAGAACCCGCACATCAGGAGTTCGATACAGGATTTACTGAAGATCAACCTGTTGATGAGACCACTCAGCATCCAGATTGGTTTTAGAAACCAACAAAACCTCCAACTCCCCACCATGATGGAACAAGACTTTGCATGTTAAACATGGACTAGTTCAGACCTTGGATAAAGCACTTTACTCGGAAATGAAGATACTCGTATTATTTAATGAACGGATGGACACTCCTTTAGACTTCTTAGCATTCGTGTTGAAGTACGCTCAAAGTTAAATTCCTAACTCCAGAACAAGAGCCGGGTATCCAACATTCGAGTTAATGACAGGTTCCATAGCAAGATTCTGGTGGAACTTGAATATTTCCTTGAAGAAGTCTGCAAAGCAACTACTGATCAACTAGACTGGAACAACTCTGAAGGACAACAATATCCACATGATCTGCGCAAGCCCTTACCATCGATACCTAATTTACGAGGTCATCGAGTAATACCATTTGATCACTTCATCAACAACGAAATTGCGTATTTAAGTGGTAGAGTCTCAAGCAAAACTTATGCTACTTCAGTGACGAAGACAAAGGCTGCAGATTATGGATACATCAAATGGATTGAAGACTTGGTCCCAAACACCATGTGGAGTCAAGTGCCGATTATCTACGACAAACATGCATTCTGGGGCATCTCTCACTGGGGGCGAAAACGTCAACAATTCTATGGATACGCTATCAACAGGGAATCTGCTTGTAATATATACTCCAGAAATAGAATCATTGGAATTAAGAAGCTTACGATTGTCAAATGGCACAATTACAAACATTTGGAATGGATCACTGTTCGGTAAGATGACGACAATTTATTGTACACTTCAAAAAGGAGGCGACTATAACAGACTTCGCCTTCAAGACATCAAAGACATGCTACTTCTTCTTGTTCAAGGCAAGCTGACAAATCTCAACATTGAGGAACGTCTTGCTTTAGGTGTCTCACTACGAATGTTTACAAGAAGCATTGTCATCAGAAGGCGTGTGGAAGATCTTCAATTAGGTGTCAAAAGTTATCAAAAGAAGCTCAACCTTACAAGGCCAGATATGTACATATCAGATCTAAAATGAAAGTCATCATATACAGCATAAAGATAAGAAGAACAGATTGATGCGTATTGATGAACTCGACAAATTTAGTGACGATACACTCAAAGATGTTCGGTCTGCTCTTGATGATATTCTAAAGTGAATATGGATGGAGTACTTGCCACGGCCATTCTAGAGAAATGTAGACAGTGAAAGAGCAGGAGCTATGATCCAGGCTATTGATCGACAACTCAGGAACAGAAGGTTAATGAGGAGCCTGGAAAAAATTGTTGGTGGGAGACTGTACGAGGGAGACCTTCAGCTGCTGGAAAGGACCATATGATTTATCATATGATGTCCTCATTATAACAGGTCATACCTGATACATAATAAAAAACTTGTGAATTTGTATATATATAGTTTAGACTTTATGGTAATATTAAGAAGTGCTCGATTATAAAATTTTCAAAAATTTCTTAGTAAATTCAAAAAAATTCAAATTATTATACTCATCACTGTCTTATATACCCTCATATATTGAGGGGGAGCATTAAAATGTTCCTAATAGATATTATATAACATTTTATCCTCGAACGTTTAATCAATTGATATCCAAAATATCAAGGGATTAACATTTTGGATAAGGGAAGAAAATGTGATTAAACTATGATTAAAATGAACCTAACTTGTATTGAAATGTGAGCATATAAAATGGACTCAATGCACTCTACACTTAGCATGTACTGCAATTACGATGCACATGTTAAGGGGGAGTTTTTAGTGATGATGAAAAACTTTCAAAGTGTAAATCTTTTGATATTTATATCAAACACTTTGATTGAACTTTTTCAATGTTTTTGGAAGGATTGTGATGGAATACCTAAAAGACCGACCATGTACTTAAATTTATGGAGTTATAAGGTGGTTAGGCATAGGTATTCAAATCCTATGATCCAGCCAGAACCGGAGGGATCTACCTAGGGATATCGACTAGATAGTGTAGAAGTCCTTAGGTATGATACAAAAGGAGAAAAAGTGAGAATTAGGAAGAATACCGCTAAGAATGGAGTTAACATTAGGAACAAACCCAACAAGGTGTTTATTTATGAATCTCGGAAGACATTGAAGGTGTTAAAGAAATGACAAACTAAATGTAAGGATAAAGGGTGGAAAGAAAAGAAGCCCTCCATACCTTAGGCAGAAACCGGGGTCATTACATAAAACAAATCGAAAACACTAAGTGTTGTTGGAGCATTGAAGACAGTCATGGACCCAGTGATGCTATGCACAACCCTCCCTAGCCACTCATGGTCTCTCAATGGACTCTTGTTTCATTTCTCACAGAGATTACACGCATTTCTATCAACTTTTTCACTCTGAGTTAGTTGATATTGAAAAGGTGACAGTCTGCTCCAGCTCCTATCACTAAAATCAAAGTATACTATCGCGTCTAGAGCCAGAAAGAGACCAGTCCATAAATCTTATTTAGGACACTTGTCAAAATATGCTTGCTAAGTCCACACAATATGAATAAACAAGATATAGATTAATAGTCCCTACGCATTATCCATGTAATTTTGCAGAACACCGAGGTGATAACTTAAGTAATTCAAATGAAGATGGAAATCTAACTTTGAGCCAACATCAAACAAGCTCATGGTAGGTTGACATGGTGCGTTCTATATGAACAAACTGTGACAACTAAAAGGAAACGAATGGTGCCGAGTTCTTTAAGATTCAAACTTGTTTCTAGATTTTGAATTAACGATTTGGATTATGAATTTGTGAAATGATTAACAACTGCGATGTGACACAAAAACCCCAATATAAGCAAAGGAATACGACGAGTGAGTTTCAAATCAATTTTTTTATTTCAATCAGTGAGATAGTAACTCGATGGGGTCACTTTAATCGAGTAGTCTGCTTGTGAGACTTTTGATAATGAGACATTCTGCTACGCTGCATCTATACATATATTTGTTCTAGAGAGCATATCCATACTACAAGCTGGAAATTCTGCAAAGAGATTCTTCTGAAATTGAATCTACCTATCACAAGTCGATCCTTACGGATTCGAAGGTTACTCCAACCAAACGCGGGCGAATGACAAAGCCATATTCGTCCCCCAGATTTATTGCTAACTGTTTTATTTCAGGAAAATATAAAGATGGACATGGAGGTACCTGGTTCTAGCTGACTCATAGATTCATATCCCCTGCTCATCCCCGAGCCGACAACAAAAGACAATACATGAAAGCTCAAGATACATGTTTCAAGACTTCCGCTACTCTGATACCTGTACGTCCCCCCCTTTTTTTTATTTTTTTTCTTGAAAGTGACAAAGTATTAAAGTCAAAGAATTTCAAAGACGTTTCCATCACTCTGATACCGAACGTCTTTCTACAAGTGATGAAGTGTTAAAGATAAATAACTTCAAGAAGGATGCATTATTAAATCTTTTCAAGTTAACATTTCAAGAAAGATTTGAGCATGTCGGTCCAGAAGTTTGCAAGTTCACAAGATGGGCAATGTTACAAGAGGTGCAAAACTAGATTAATGCTGGTTAATGATCTCAAGGTGTTCAAGATCACAATTTTACATTCAAGACAAGATATAAGGAACAAGCTCAAGCCTAAAGTCAATGATCACTACATCAATTCATAAGTTAATGATTGAAGTTAAAGACTACGAGCTCAAGACAAAATTAAAAGCATAGTAATGCTTGTAACACCCCCAAATTAGGGTCCCCCCCAACCCGCCCCCCCGCGGAGCGGAATAAGGGTCCGGGGCGTGTTTACGTCTCAGATCAATAATACAAGAGATAATATAGACGACCAAAAAGTCCGTTTTAAAACTGATACATTGGAATTTAACAAATGGTTGATACTAAATTAGCTCAAAGCTTTGACGTTCATTGTTATTATTACAAAGGTACCGTTCCCAACACAAAAAGCCCAATGAGTTTCCCCAACAGTTATACAAAATGTAATGCGACAAAATCTTTAATGCATGATATCCAAATCAAAACCACCAATGTATCCCTTGCACCTCGTGCTTATTGACCTCCTGAAAAACATTGCTTTAAAACGTCAACAATAATGTTGGTGAATTCATAGGTTTGATAAATCGTATATTGTAGGACCACAAGATTTCCCAAGTGTATGATAATGCAACAGATGCAGACATCATATAAATGTAATTACGTTGCCCTAAGCTCATGACACTGAAGCTCGACATAAATGAATACCATATAAATGACCTACATTGCCCGTGATGATGTTCTAACCCGCAACATCCTATGTTCGACATGGTATACGTTCGTTTGCCCAGTGATAGCTAATCACCCGAACGGGGATGTCAATCCCAATAGATCTATTCATAACATTCGCGCTCACAATCCAGTAACTGACAGTTCATGATAATGGGCTCAACTAGGGTTATCGCTACTTAGGCAACACGTAATCATAATGTAAAACTTATCCACTTGTGTCCAATTATAAAACAGTGCATGTTTCTCACCCCAAAAACTTATAAAACAAATCATGTAAAACGTGGGGCTATGAACTCACCTTGAGTGAGCGAATATCAAGTGTATCACAGAAAATGCGTCACGGTAATGATCGAGTGCAACCTAATCCAATATAGGTCGTATAAGTACTAATCACATTGGGTAACTACTACCATATATAATTCTATATAGCTAATCACCATCTAATTGTTTTAGTGAAATCATATTTATAAAGTTAAAACGTTTATAAATATACCTTTGGTAAAAATGACATAACTTTCACGTTTCAAGTCCGTTTCTTGCGTTTCTTATGTCCACGCTTTCGTATTAAGACGAGTTATCAAAATTTGACATTTTCATATTTTTAGTCCTCTGATGAACAATGATTTTTAATGTTCATGCCAGTTTTAAACTTATTTTTATAACTTTAATTAACGTAAAACCTGTAAATGTCGTATTTTATTCGTTATAGCTACGTTTTTAGCGATTCTTTCGAGTACATCTTCGTTATTGAAAGTTCTATCAATTTATTGATGTTTTCAAAATATATGTTTCTGTCATGAATAGTAAATTTTACTGTTCATAGTTTATAAAATTACTTTTATAAACTTTAATTATCGTAAA
The DNA here is from genome assembly GCA_026074375.1 of Tanacetum coccineum. Lineage (NCBI taxonomy): Eukaryota > Viridiplantae > Streptophyta > Magnoliopsida > Asterales > Asteraceae > Tanacetum > Tanacetum coccineum. Next base: position 24,817 of record BQNB010049156.1, on the reverse strand, counting down.
CGCCGTATTTTATTCGTTTTAGCTCCATTTTTAGTAATTCTTTTGAGCACGATCTCGTAATTGAAAGTTATATTTATTCATGAGGTTTACAAAAACAAATGTTCCTGAGATGAACAGTAACTTTTATAAAAGTATTTTTATACATTTTAAGTATATAAACTCGTGTAATTCATAACTTCTTCGTTTTAAATTGAAAAATTACGTTTCTTATTGTTTTGGAATCCTAAAAATATATGTGATTTAATAAAAATACCAAACCTTCTGTTTGTAGAATTTTTATAACAAGTTTTTATAAAAATTCTTTTATAACTCCGGTTATTATCGTAAAACTCGTAAACTGCGTATCTTTTTAGTTACTAATCCGTTTTTCAATTTCCATATATGCCCGGAATCGTCATGAGATGTAGTACGTTTATAAAATATAAAATCCATGCCTAAAATTTCGTGCCAAAACAGTCCCTAAATATCCTTTTGAGTTTATTTGTATAACTTTGTATGAAATCAATAACTTTCCTTAAGTAACCTTTTAAACTACAAGTTTTATACATATACAATTTTATATACACTTAACCAACCCATGTTACAATACTTATAATCCATTATATCAGATATTATCCATTACATAACAGTATGAAAAAGGTACAAAAGGATGAACACCAGTAAAAACTCTTTTACATGTTTGACAAGTCCTAAATTGTGATTTTGCTAAAAGAATAAAAATAACACATAAAATCATAATTATTAAAAGATTGAATAAGGCTTTTTAGATAAGCCTTAGAGTGATGTAAGATATAACCACAATATCCAAACCCTTGTTTATAAATAAAACCAAAGCTTACAATCTTAGAAGAACCCAAATCCAAATATAAACCCTAATCTACACTAAATTTATTTAACCATGCAAATGCTTAACCAATCAACCCTTTAAAACATCTTATGTTATCAAAGACTAGAAGTATGAGTGCTGTATGTCTTAAAAATCAAGCTATTGGATTTTGCTAACAAAGGGGTGTTGTACCGTAGGACTTAATAAGAAGCCAAAAAAGGGAGAATATGATTTGGAATTTTCTTGTAAAGTAGGAAGTGTGATTGAGTTTCTAATCTTGCACTATACTTATGTAGTAAAGACTAGTCAAAAAGTGATAAGAAAGTCGGGACACAAAAGAGCGTTTCAAAGAAGTCTTATGGACAAGGTATTTGAAGTAGTTGGCTTGATTAAATGTTAAAAAATAGAAGAACAAAATACCAGTGGTGAATTTTTGTGATATTTCTTTGGTATAAAATAATATATACATATATATTATTTGTAATTTTGAGTATTAGTATACAATTGAGTTAAATTGTTTTGAAGCGTAAAAGAGTTTGGTGTTTCGGGTACCTAAACGGATTTTATCGCGATACGTAAACACTTACTGCAACCAGATAAAAATAAAATTAACAAAGTAATAATATCCTACAATAATAATAACTAAACACTCTTTCGTTGATGAAACAGATAATTACGATGTGAATGCCCTTTACATTGAAGATCATTTATAGCATTAGCGTCGTAATTACTTTAACGTTTTCGATTTAAAAGCAAACTCCTGGTACATAATACTAAAGATACATAGTGAATTTATTGACGACGTCATGAACCCTAAAACACGGGTGTTAATGTTGCTATGGTTATGACGAATTCCTCAGTAAGGTTATTGGTATTAGGATAGCGTGGAAGTGAACAACAGCAGACAAAAAAGACATATGTGATTGGATGTAACAATGGTATCATCACCTTTATGGAACACTTGGAACAATTAAACCTGAGTTTAGTTTGGGAAATATTCCAGGTTTGTTGGTTTTAACATGGGGAGCATATTTCCCATGAAAGGATGGATGATGATGGAGAATAAACGTTGCGGTGAACAAATGATTGATAATCATTGGATGGATAAGTGATTGAAAGAGGTGTTGTTGATTGATTGTTTGAGTATTGTTGAGACTGATAAGGTGAACCATGCTATGGAGACTGATATTATGAAACTTTTTTTGAAATTGAGAATTTTGGTATGAGTTTAATAAGGAGTACTGGGTCATCAATGTTTTTGCAACAAAGCAAGCGGATCTAAATTAGTTCATATCATTAAAACGAACTTCATTTGCAGAAATTCATGTTGTCCAATAAGGCCTTAATCAGATCATATTATATGTGTGCCAGATCCTAGACCAGTTTGACATCTGTCACAAATTTGCTCCACTCAGGAGGGAGAGTATTCAAAAACTTGGTGTTCACTTGAAATTATTCCAGTTTCATATTGTAGATTTTCATGTCATTGAGTAGCAGTGAAAATCTCAAGTAGAAATCACGTAGTGTTTGTCACACCCCGCCAAGGCAGAAACACGAGGCGTAACATCATGGATATCATCACAACACAATGGTGTCAACAATAGAGAAACACTAAATGCATAACTAAGTAATAAAGACACAATGTGTCATGACAATACCGAAAACCAAAAGAACGACATCTTATATTAATGAAAAAGGGTCTCACCAATACAAGAACAATATCTCACGATCCTAATAAAATCAAATAACATTCAACAAAATCATGCAACAAACATAAACAAACTCAGGAGTGAACTCCAATGCAATCCTAGCGGTCATTCTAGCCACCTCTCTTAACCTCAGTATTCTCATGAAGCTCACTTGAAAATGATGCTTAAAAACATCAACATAATGGTTGGTGAGAGTCATAGGTTTAAGACACTCAAAACAAACCTTTAAATCCAATTACTGTGATAATTAAAACATAACATAGCAGAACATACAACGTACTATCATACAAGCTAACATGCAATCACATCAATCCACATTGAGACATTCACGCTCAATCCTCACACAAAACATAACAACAATGAGACGATCACGCTCACTCAAATAACTCACAGTAATAAGACGATCACGCTTACTACCAATCAAATCCATAAATGCCATGAGACGATCACGCTCAAGCACAACAATTCATACCATAAAAGCAAGTAGCACATAACATACAATAGTCACGTATAGCCCATGCATCATTTAAATCACATTATCACAGTAACTAAAACATTTCAAAACCTCTTTGCATCATTTTCATTCACCCCCATAAAACATAAGAAAAAGGGGCTATGAAACTCACCTGATGCTTAGCTTCCCAAAAGAATCCAACAAAAGCTCACAAACACTTCACAGATAATCTAAAACAATTAAAGCACCCAATAAGCTGACCATCAATTAGGCATTTTAACCCAATATGAATGTAACCTCAACTAATTTTGATAACAAGCTATCAGCCATAGTTCTATACTTGATTTAAGACCCTTTTCAACTCCTACATATGTTCCAATTACACTTCAATGCTAACACTTTAAATTTTCTTGGATTTGAGTAGGAATTGTATACTCACTTACGCGTCCTACAAACTAACCACTAAACACGTTCAGCTATTCAAACCAAAATTCGACATGCTACATATATGTTTTCCTAACGAACCTCCTGCAAATACTCTCCCCAAAGCCATTATTACCCTTTAAAAATCCTACACTATATAAATTTATTAATACCAAAAGTGTCCCAGAATTCGTCCAAATCTGACCCCAAGCTAAAAGAATGACAAACTCCAAGATTTACCACTTAGACCTCATTTACATACTTAGAAAAATTTAATGGTCACACACAAATATAAACTAACTTCCCACGTTATTTTGATCCTCTAACTAGATATCTAAGTTATTTTTTATAAAAATCAAAACCAAAACTAAATTCGTCACAGTTTTTACACACTTTAATTTTTGAAACGACCTTTACCCCCAACCCGACCATAAAAACTCATCAATGGGACCAACTTTTCGGAATGTAACACTCTGAGGTTATCTCGGATATGTTGTAAATTGTTTAATTGATAATTTATGATGAGTAATGACCGTGTACAAAAAGTGCATAATTTTCCTGTAGAGAATTAAAACAACTAATCGGAGCTATCTATACCCAAACCTTCATGATGCAAATCACGAAACCAATTGAAACCAATGATCAAACAAATCATCATTAAACTGATAAACTTCCTGACAAATTAAAACCCTTTTTATTTTCAGATAAACCTAATCCACATACTTAGATTACAAGAATAAAAATAATAACTAAATTAAACAGGAATTAGAAATACCTTAAACCCTAAAAAATTCTTCTATTTTTTTCCTTCTGATCGGTCAAACAATAGGGGATTTATGGATCCTTTATTATTGTATTTATTAGGCCTTCTAAAAGATATTCTAGAAGAACACTAATTTAGGAATTAGACTTACTCAAATTTGTTTCCTTTTTAACTTTTTCTCCCATGAAACAAACCTATCTGCGAACCCCCTTTAATTCATTTTTTTTATTAATTTACATATAATAGGGGAATAAACGTTGTGGTGAACTGATGATTGATAACTATTAGATGGATAAGTGATTGAAAGAGGTGTTTATGATTGATTATTTGAGTATTGTTGAGAGTGATAAGGTGATCCATACTGTGGAGACTGATATGGTGAAGCATGTGATTGAAATTAAGAGTTTTGGTATGAGTTTTGATGAGTTTGATAAGGAAACTGGGTCATCTGATGGGTTGCAACCAAAGCAAGCGGATCTGAGTTGCATTCATGCATTAAACGAACCCATTTTCATGAAATTTATGTTGTCCCAAGTAAGCATGAAGCTGATCAATGTTAGTTGTGTCCAAATCCCGAACCAGTTTGACATCTGTCATAAATTTGCTCCACTCAAGAGGAAGAGTATTCAAAAACATGGTGTTTACCAGAAATTGTTCCAATTTCATATTGTAGATGTTCATGTCATTGAGTAGCAGTGAAAATCTTAAGAAGAAATCGCGAAGTGTTTCCCCCTTCTTATAAGTAAACTTATCGAATTCATCATAAAGCTTACACTCTCTTTCTTGTTTCGTCAATGAAGTTCCTTGCATGAGGAGTTGAATTCTTTCCCAAAGTTCCTTGGCAACTTTATGATTGCTAACAAATGCATAGACCTTTGGTGGTAATCCTTAGAGAATGATATTTGTTGTCTTGATATCACCATCAGCTTGAATTTCTTTCGTAGCAGATAACTCAAAATATTTCTTTGGTCTAGTCACTCTATTTTCCTCAATCGTAAGCCAGATGAGTGGACCATTTTCAACGGATTCAAGAATCATTCTTCCATGTTGTCTATTCATCATATATAGCTCTATTCTGCTTTTCCAAGAATCGTACATATCTTTTCCAACATAGGTGGTCGATTGTCAGCACCCGAAAGAATCGCTTTGTCAGCAAGAGTCGTCATTGAGATGTTTGTATGTTAAAAAATTACTTGTTTGATTGAACGGTGGTAGAAAGAAATTGTGTTTAATTAAGTTGTCTTTTAAGTGTTTTAAGTCTTGAAACTACATGGGATTTTATAATTCTTGACAAAACCGGAAAAGACAAGTAAATTTTTCATGAGATTTTACAAGTCAAAGAAATAAACTATATAATTTAAAAACTTGAGTGGTTCGGTTAGTTGTTCGATACAGGTTGTTCGGTACAGGTTGTTCGGTCCCAACAGACATGAAACTCAAAAATTTTAAAACAAAAAAAACACATTTTTTATGGTTGTTCTGCAAAAATACTTGTACAACTAGTGTTACTAAACCTATAAGAACAAGAAAAATAAAAACTTTAAGGTTTTTAAGCCGAAAAATTTAAAATCAAGATTTTGTTTTTATAAAGTTTTCGAAGACAAAAAGATGACTAAAAATGATATTTTTCTTGATTCTAAGGTTGTACACCTATATCCTAACGATACTAGATCAAATTTACCAAGGTAAATGGTCTTTTAGTGTACACAAATAGATTCAAAAACAAGGAAAAAATAAAGAGAAAGGACAATTTTTGCAAGAAACACACAAACCAAAAAAATTAAACACACCACTCTATGGCTCTGATACCAATTGAAGAATATTAGTAATCTCTTAACAACAAGAACTAGAGAGAGAAAGTAGGAAGAAAGGGAGTATTTCTAGTAAGAGAAAGTAAGAGAAAAGAAATGCATTAATTATGTGAAAAATCCAACCAACCAACCACCTCTCCAAGGCATGGAGATATGTTTATATACTTACAAGAGGCGGATGGGCCTTGGCTTGATGGGCTTATCCATGGGCCTTGGTCTAACTACCTATGTAAGTTTCCAAAAATTACTTAACGAGCTAATGACTGTTATCTATGGAAGTGACCGACACTTTCATGTTCCTAATAACTTGTAAGACAAGCTTCGATCTCATCACCTCTTGGGTTAAAACACTCATCCTCATTAAGCTCGAAAATATGTGTGACTAGCAAAGCCTGCTCATCAAGGTTAGAAACATAAGAGTCCTAGCTCTCGATATCCTCTAACACCTCATTAAAAAGAGGATTTACGTCACTAGAGATGTACTCGTCATCAAATTCAAAAAGAGGGTTCGAATAAATTTTAAAATTTTCTTTCTGAACGTCCTCCTCAGGAAATGACTCATCATCACTGGAGGTAAAATCATCATTGGAATCAAAGAGAGGATTAGAGAAAGTCACGGAATTACTACAAAAAGGCAAATCACACTCTTTGTCATTAATGGACGTATCCTCGGACTCACTTGGGATTGGAACAAGGTCTTCAACACTAGACATTATGAATTCGTCCAATTCCTTTTCAGGAATAGTGCGAAGATCCTCATCCCCTATGATGAGAGAGTCATCGGGCTCCATAATCGATAAGACGGGTGTGATTGCAATAGACGGAGGAATTTGAGAAATAATTTAATTCAAAGGAATAGTACTCTCCTCGTCTTCATCGTCATCATAGCAAATACAATTGAAACGTCGTGAAGGCTCAGGAGTATGAGTACTAAGGTTAGCCGCCTGCTCTCGTTGATGAAACATTTCAACCACGAATTGCATAGTTTTAAAAAGTTCATCCTTTTGTGATTTTATCAATTCTTTAAGGTCTTCTTGAATACTCTAAGGCCGATGATCGATGAAATACTGCGGGGGTTGGTTAAAACCGGAAGAGTTAGAATTATAACGAAGATTAGGCTCATAGAAGTTCTAATTCCTTGGTTGACACTAAAAATTTGCATGAGGAACCCCACAGTTTTCACAACAAAGATATTGTTGTGGAAAACTTGGTGAATTTTGTGGATAATAATTATCACCAAAGTTTTGATTGTAGCACGGTTCCTACTCATAGACAAGCTGTACCCGTGGTGGACAATCATATCCATAGTGAGAATCGTTCCCACATAACTCACACGAGTATGTCTGGGGTTGTGGAGGGTGGTTGAAAACGTTTGGAGAATCATTAAAAGAGTTCGGATTTGGATCATAAACGAATGAATTTCCAGCTCTTGAAGCGCAAAATGAACAAAATCTATTTCTAAGATTATTTCCACACCACTCGCAAGTACACCGTCGACAAAGTAAACCATCTAACAAACCTCCACACCCAAAGCAACCACGTTGGTTGAATGACGACATAAGAATTAAACAAATAGGAGGTTAGAAAAGATAAGAATTAAATGATATAGAAGATAGAGAAGAATATTTTTGAGATTTTATAAAATAATAAGTAGAAAATAATAAAAATATTTTTGGAACCGAGTATCAAAGGTGCACGGTAGCTCTCTAAAAAAACGCACAAAGAAGCGGAGGAGCGGGTAAGCGCGAAGCGTTTTAAAAACCTTCTCCTTTCGGGTCGAAGTTCGTAGGATCAACCCTCCTTATACCTCGCTTGTAGTTTGTTAATCTAAAGGTGAGCCGATTTAACAATTGACAACACGATTTATTTTGTTGTTTTGTAACTTTTTTTGGTATTTTAAAATCTTTAGGAAAAGTATTATTGGAAAATAAATCCACAAAAATAAATTGAGAAAAATAAAATGTTTTTTTGCATTTTATAGTTTTATAAAAAAGAAAATGAAAAATAATAAAGAAATGTAATATATATTCACAAAAAACGATAACTTCACGGGGGAGGATCTTCAATGCACTAATCTTCAAACCTCAACGCGATAATCGTAACACACTTCCCTGGTAGCGGGGCCAAAAATTTGATTCGTGTTCAATTATAGTATATATATAGTATAAGCAAACCGGCAAATTACTCTTGTGAAAGAGTAATAAGCTAATCACTAATAAGATATATTTTCGGAAAGTATTGATGAGAAAATTACCCTTAGGAAAGGATAAAGTTCAAATCATTCCTGAGTCGTTTTCCCAACGAAGCGTGAATTTGAAAATCTTGTTTCGGTTCGTGATCACGTGATTGAATATTCGATATTTTGGATTTTGGATTCTAAAACTAATAACGCAAAAGGAAAGCATATAAAGGCACGCTAATCTAGGAATTAAATCAATTTAAAAATCTAATGACATTTAAAAACAATTAAAAAACTAATTAATAACTAAAATTACTAACTAATTAACTAAAAATAACAAACTAAAACTCTAAAAACTTAAAATGCAAATTTCTTAAACTAAATCTATTAAACTAATTTTTTAAAAATAGAAATTATTTTTTTGAATTTTTAAACTAATCTATTTTTAAAGCTAAATAAGACTAAAAATTATATTAAAAATACCAAACTTAATCCTAAACTTATGAGAAAATTACTAAAAATACTAGACACTATTTTTGAGGTTTACAAAAAACGACATAAAAAGCTAACACCAATAAGCTGCTAAAATTGAAATAAGCTGTTTAAGCTAAAAACTAAACTTAGTATAAGAATTAAATGCTGTAAAGGAATAATGAAAAAGACCCAAGGGCAGGATGGTAAGGCGTGTGTGTTGTGTGGGGGAGGTCATAGGTTCGAGTCCTGTGACAGTCCCTTTTTGCAAAACATATTTTTTTTATTTTCTTTTTCAAACAGCTAAAGATTAAGCAAAAATAAGCTACTTTAATAAATGGACTTATTGTTAGATCTTATTAATAAGCAAAAAGAAGACAATCAAAAGGACAGTTTTTAGTTAAAACTGTTTTGTCGTTAAGCTAGAACTGTTTGGCTTTTGGACTCAATAAGCTAATAAGAAAACTTATAAAATAAAAACAGACCTAAAGCTAGACCTAATAAGCACTAGGGACCAGAAATAAGCAGACTAAATAAGCTAAAAAACTACTAAATGCATTAAGATAGTTGACTCAAAAATAGAATTTAAGGACTTTTACCTATTTTAGACTAAGATTAAAAGACTAATAAGCACTAGGAATAAGCTAAAAGGTTAAAATAGATGAGGAACTAGCTCAAATTACACTAAAAAGCTAGAATTCAGCAAATTTGCTTAGAAATTAAACTATAAAAGACTAATTGCAAATGGCAGTTACTCTACTTGTTTTTGGATTTTTTTTAAGATTAAATGACAACTTACAGCTAAGATTAAGACTCAAAAATAATTTTAACACTCTAAAAACCTAAAACATATTTAAATCATACTACTATAAGCTAACTTCAACAGAAATAAACCTAAATTGAGCTAGGAATTGACTACAAATGATTTGTACATTAGAGACTTTTAAGCTTAAACCACTTACTTGACTGTTTTAGCCTAAGATGTTTAAAATGCATTCCCAACTACTAATAACCCAAAACAGATTTATAATTATGCTAGTGGAATCAGTTTTAAGCACAAAAACAACTCCTCAAATAGACTTTCAAAGAATTCAACAAATAAGCAGCTTAAAACACTTATAAACTGGCAGACTTGAGATTTTGATAAAACCTACTTCAAAACTTAACACTAACTATTCTGAGCTCATGAAAACTTTGTTTTATACTTAATGGGAGCTTATTAAAATTAGATTGACCATTAAAATCAGACTGCACTCAATTTAACCATATTTAAATTCCTTATCCCAAACACCCCTTTAGAACATGTAAATCCAAATTTAAACTAAAACAAACCTTAATAAGCTTCAAAGTTCTTAAACAGATTAAGTATTAACAATTTTAAGGACTAATAAGGAATAACCTTTTAGAAATAAGCACTATTTAATAAGTGAAACTATTAAGAAAATTTAACTAAAAATGGACAGATACTTTTTAAACTTAAAACATGTTAATCTAAACTATAAACTGAATTCAATAAGCTAATATAAGACTAAATAAGCACAAATAAGCAGAGAATAAGCAGAAATAAGCAGATTAATAACCTGAGAAGGAAATTAAGCTTAAAATAGAAAAAGTAAACATACCTAGTCATTTGCTCTAAACAAGTACTTAAAACTGCTCTTAAGAGCTTATCTACAAGCTCTAGCTTATTTTCATAAGCTAATATGGTCCCATAAGCCCATCTATTTCTGGCTTATCTTCCTCATTAAGCTCAAATTGACTTTTTAGGTGATTTAGGTGAAAGTGCTTATTCAGTTAGGCTATAAGCTAGCTTAACTGAATAAGTATTAGCTTATTAAGTAACAAGAGCTTATTGAGCTTATTAAGTGAATTCAAAACATATCTTAAATGAATTTGCATAAAAGTAAAAACATAAATTTAACACACAATTTAAAAGGAAACTTCAATTTTATTAATGATTAAAAATGTTACAAGCTTTGAAAAAGGAAATTACAATATAAAGACAATAAGCTAAAAATTTAAGCTAAAATACTAATAAAAGCTAGATATCCTAATTGTGTGACTGAAGCCCCTATTTATAGTGATTTAGAGAAGCTTCTAGGCCTTGAATCATAACAAACTCTTAATCCGTCAATTTGAGCCCTTAGATTTCTTCCACGTTTCTCAACCAATAGGATACTTTAGGATCGTCAGCGTATCCTGGGATTGATGTCACACTTGAGCCACGTAAGCCTTCTAGAAGGGGAAGCATGTGAATGGTGGGAGTTTACCCTGTGTTACTTGTTGCAGTAGAAAACATGGGGGAAGAAGAGGTACAGTAACATTTGACCAAGTTTAATTGTTTTGACTTGGATCATGGAAAATAGGTTTGGGCTCAGTTCATGGGCTTGGATTTGTATTATGATTTTTAGACTTGGTATTAAATAAGACTTAGGCTTAGTATAACTCAAATAATAAAGGGCTGACCCGGCCCACAAAACGGGTACGAGTTGGCCCATTAAGAATGAATATGCCTTCGGCTTCATTTTCTCACGCTCTTTTAATCTCGTGCTTGATTTTGTCCTTTTTTGCATTGTTTTTGTCTTTTTATAGATATCCGTTACCTGCACAATACAATCAACAAAACACATATATATAATGTATTTTTGATAATTTAAGCTCATTTTAATAAGAAAAATTGATATGTGATTAAACACATATCAGTGTACTCTTCGTCTTCAGTTCTGGAAGTCAAACATTCTTCATCACTATATTCCTTCTTAGCTTTTAAAGCAAGAGATCTCCTTTTTCTTTTAGCTTTGACTATTTCGGAATCTTTCTTGATGATCATCTCATAGACTTTAAGATTACCAATGAGTTCATCGAGAGATAGTGATGTCAAGTCTTTCGACTCTTTAATCATCGTGACCTTTGTTCTCCATGTTGAATGTAGAGCCCTAAGAAACTTCCTAACATAGTTCTTGCTAGAATAACCTTCATCAAGAGCTTTTAGACTAGTAATAATAGTGTTAAATCTAGTAAAAGCATTATCTATAGATTCGTCTTCGAAAATGAAGAATTGTTCATATTGTTGTACCAAACGGTCAATATTGTTATCTTTGACTTGGTTATTACCTTGATGGGTGATTAATAAAGTTTTTTAAATTTCTTTTGCCGTATTACACATGAAAATTATTTTATATTCTTTTTTTGGTAAGACATTATAAATAACCATTTTAGCTTCGTTATCTTTCACAAGTCTCTTTTTAAGATCATCACTTAGTTTTTCAAAATGGACAACCTCATCTAATTTGGTTTCTGGATTTTGTTCAATAGGTTAAAAATCACCGTTGGTAATCACATGCTAAAGATCAAGATCTTTTGATTTTACATATGTTTCGAATCTATTTTTCCAACAATTAAAACTATCATTTTTAAAAAGTGGGTTCTTTCCATAGATTGCCTTTCTAGATACTTGTCGGAATCTATAGATCGATCTAAGCTTTAAAATACAGTATATTTTAAAAATCTTGAGTAACCTGGCTCTGATACCAATTGAAGAAACTAGAAGGGGGGGTTGAATAGTTACTAGTTAATTTGCGTTTTAAAAACTATGCTTATAAAAACACTAGATTCGAATATATGCAAGATCAATCAACGATATGAACAACTAACATATCTAACTAATTACAACATAATATAAACAATAAGCAAGCAAAATAAAAAGAGATAAGAGATAGAACAACCAAACCACAACACCGATATTTATAGTGGTTCGGCTACGAAGCTCTTCTTCGACCTACTCCACTCCCCGAGGATCTGACTCGAGATTTCACTATGTCAACAAACTCCCTTTAGGCAGAGAAAACCATTTACACGTCGCTTACATTTTTTCTAACACTAAGCTAAATGTCGAGTCTTGATCTTAGCTATAACCAATTTACCACTTCACCAATGTATTTTAAGGACTAAAATACTAACTGACACTCGATCAACACAATCGGATTTATACACTATCCAATTTTACAAACAACCACAAGATCAAAAAAATAGAGTTTTGGATCTTAAAAGAATAGAGGAGAAATTACTAATCTATAACACTTTGTTTCTTGGCGAATAAGAGTGTTCTTCTCTTGCACTTGATAGAAGAAGGAAGAAGGTAGAAGATAAGATTTGATCATTTAAAACAAGATTAAACTATGTTAGTGATCAAGAAATTTAAAGAGAGAAAGAAGTTTTTAGTGAGAGAAAGTTATCTAAAATATTCGTACTAAGAGGTATGAAAATCTAAAAGGAAATTATTTATAGCTAGGAAAAACCAACGTCTCCTGTGGGCGGTCCCGACGATCCCAAATATATCTGGGGGCCATCCTGCCTATCAGAGAGTCACCCCTAGGTAGAGGCTCCTATTTTTGTCTTTTGGTAGGGAAGGTTAAATCTGGTGTGGAACCTTCCATTTTGGGGGGAAAACCATATTTGAATTTTTGTAATTAAATAAAACATTTCTTTTATATTAAAATATTTTGTATATTTTTTTTTGTAAAAACACTTTTATAGAAATGTAAGGTTTAAGAAAAAAATATTTTCTTCATCATTAATCATGTTTAATAATTTGTTTATTCATACCTTAAGTGATTTATGTCGAAATGGAAGTTTATGATTAATAACACGTAAACGTTTTATTTTTATTGTAGATGTTTTTACATTTTGTCATCTTCAAAATGTAGAGGGGTCAAAAAATATAAATAACATTTTTAGGCATTATTTGTATTAACAAACACATTGATGTGCGATACTATCTTATCAAGGAGCAAGTAGAGAATGAAGTGGTAAAGCTTTACTTTGTCAAGACCGCATACCAACTGGCAGATGTTTTCACAAAAGCACTAGGAAGAGAACGCAAGATTCTAGTCAATAGCCTTGGCATGCAGAGCATCACACCAGAAAAGCTAAAGAGTCTTGCGGAGTCAGATGAAGTGTAATCATTTACTACTTCTTGTATCCTATGTATAATTTGTAAATATTTTATCAAAAACATCAAAGGATTTTTCATTATTCAATAATGACACGGGATTGTAAATAAAGTTCGAGTGACAGTTTAAATGTTTTAAAACATGTTATTTCTATTTTTCTATGGTTTGTAATCAAATGTCAGACTGCAACCCATGCTTCATATAAAGATCTTCAATAATGACACGAATTGTGTAGCGAATAGAAGTACGAGTGCACGAGTTTTAAAGGTTTTTAAAACATCTTTATTTCTATTTCTCCATGGTTTTAATCAAATGTCAGACGGCAACCATGCTTCATATAAAGGAAGGTGTACAGAGTGAAGGCACAGGCGTTTATTTTTATTCTTCATAACGAAAAGAGAAAACTTTCTGGTCATGAGCTATTCAATCAAAACATTTAAAGTTTTGAAGTTCAAGAAAATGGCTTGTGTACAAATCAGTGCACAACCCGAGATTCTCAAGAAAAATACACATGTACGTGTTAGTGCATTTATTCTTCAAAAGGACGAGAACTCTTTATGTACCCGGAGAGAGAGGCAACCGAAAGCAAAATTTTCTTTCCAGATTTGATTTTACAAATCATAGCTCGAGGTTACTCATATAAAAGGACTGGAATTAAAAACCGCAATCAGTTTTCGCAATGCGAATAAAACCACATACATGGGTAGGTCTATATCAAGAAAATTCGAACTCTTGAAGAAAAACAATAAATCTTTAAATAGAATACGGGTCTTTGTGTTTTAATCTAATTAACCTTAGGGATTTAGTAGATATGATGTAGTTAATGCTTAATCCAAAGATGACTCTTGGGCTAGTTGTTGAACACAACAGAAAAAAGTCCTATACGTTGATTTAGTGTAGATCGAAATCTTTCGAGAATGGTTTGAATGTTTTTGCGTGTAAGTTTGTTTGTTGTTTTAAATTGTTTTGTTATGCTTGTTTGAGCCTATAGAAGCTTTGGTTGAATCTTGAATAACAACAAATTTTAGAAAGAATATGTGCTTGCGAGTATGTTGCGAAATCATAAGAATAACTTGCTAAGCATTTGTTTTTTTTGTAGCAATGATTGATAAGAACTTGTTTTTGCCTATGAAAGTTTTGGTAGGAATTGTGTAAATAACAACGAATGGGTTACTTGATTTTCGTTTGTGTGTTCATGCGAATTACAAAGAAAACATTGCTAAGTTGTTGTGTTTGAGGTTTAAGTGTTAGAAATAAGCGTGTTTGTGCTTTAAGTTGTCAAATAAAGTCTCGTGAGTTTCAAATCAAACATGTTTGTGATATGGTAAATCTTGCGAGAATGATTCGAAACATCATGTAAGTATAGTTAAAATTCTTGCGAGCTTGTTTAGATAATGTTAGCCTTAAAATATGTCGGCTAATACGGAATTACACTAGTTTACTTATAGTCGGACACACAAGGACTAGAAATGTCAAGTTAGGATAGCAGTGGGTATCAAGGACTATATATACCTTCCTATACTTCCATAGGAGGGTGAGGATAATCATTTTGTATCTCATAAGTGTGTGTTTCTTTCTCACTCTAGAAAACACACACTCTTCCCTTTCTCTCTCTACAATCTAATAAACATGGCTTTCTATTTCTTTTATCCTCCCTGACCTCCAGATCGTGTGTTTTAGGCTAGAATCTTTATGGGCAACAATTGGCATAAGAGCCCTAGGTGCATTTTGTGTTTGTGTTTTGCTTATTTGAGGTGATCTGTGAGCTTATACAAGCTTATCGTGGCTTATTTTCAAGAAAAAGCCACAGCTTGGTTTAGTTTAGTGTTTTTAGTTAAAAAGTTGGAAACTTTCTCTTCTTTATAGTTTCTAGCTTATTTCTAAGGGGTGTTTGGTTCGTGCTTACAGCTTTAGAGCTTATATCCTTTCTACAAGGTTAGATTTCGGTGGGTTTTTCGGTTTGAAACAAGGGCTCATTAGGCAAGCTTATTCTAGCTTATGTTAGTATATATTCGTGTGGTTATTTGGGGGTTATTATAGCTTATTCTAGGGCTTATTCAAGCTTTTTTAGATGGTAAATTCATGGGTTTAAAGGAGAAGAATAAGAAGGTGAAAAAAAGGTACCAAAAGTACTTTTTGTCTCCTTTAGGCGATTTATACGTGCTGCCAGACGATTTATACACTTCTCCATACCAAGCGATTTATACACGAAGGGACATTTGCTGATGTAGTGAATGCCCTAACAAAGTTTGTGTTCTGACGAATATCAACTGAAATGCGGAAGATAGGATTCTTCTGCAACTTCTGTAGATCCAAGAGAAGGTTTCCTTCTCTAATCTGTAACCACTTCGAGCAATGAAGGTGACTACGCGCGAACCAACCCTTCTTTTTATGTGTCAATAAGTAAATATAAATATAAATACACAAAAAGGATCAGAATCCGCGAGATCAAGAAAACCGGAAGCAGTATAGGGTGTCTCCGGGTCGTTATGTCCCAACGAGGCTGAAATGGAATATCGCAAGACGATTGATGATTTGTGTTTGAATGTCACAAGGAATGATTGGGCACTAAAACTGATAAAAATAAGCAAAAGCACATAAATATAAGCAAAGAAAATAAGCTAGGACAAGAATAAAAGCTAGGAATGGCAAAAACACTTAAAACTTTTACACTAAGGCACAAATAAGCTCAAATAAACTTAAGACAAGCTAAATAAGCTAAACTAACTCTAAATAAGCAAATGCAAAAAGCAATTAAGCTAAATTAAACAAGATAAACATAACAGTACTAACAACAGTACTAACAGTTTTAACTGACAGTACTAACTTGGAGTTAGTACTGCTAGGCTAAGTTAATACTGTTAGTGTAAGTTAATACTGTTAGTGTAAGTTAATACTGTTATCTTTGAAATTCCAGAAAATGAACTAGCAGTACTAACTTGGAGTTAGTACTGGTAGCTTTAAGGTTAATACTGCTCAAAAAGTGAACTAGCAGTATTAACTTATAACTAACAGATTTAACAAGTAAACTATCAGTACTAAGTAAGAAAGTAAAGTAAACACTTTTTAACTAGCAAATAAGCAAAATAAGCACTTAAAACAGTTCTGCAGAAAATAAGAACAATAAGGAAAAGAAAAACTTACAACACCCTTGCTCAAAACAGGGTCAAACAGAGAATCTACAAGCTCTAGCTTGTATAAAACAAGCTAGTGAGAGTCCATAAGCCCATCCAGAACTGGCTTATCATCCAAAACATAAGCTGTGGTATATTTGAGAGTGATATTTGTGATTTTCTCTTTACTACTTAACTTTTTCTCTTTACTTAATGAAAACAGCTTATGATAAGCTGTGGTGAGATGATTTTAAACACAAAACAATATGATTGAGAAACTTAACACTGGTATTGTAATATTGACTTTAAAAACTTCAAACTTGCATTAATCTTGAAAGTGTTACAAAGATGAAAGTAAAAGCTGTAAATGACTTGAAACAAACTGAAAATAAGCTAAATTATTTTTAAGATTAAAAACTAAAAACTAGATGCCTCAAAGGCTTACAAAAAGCTCTATTTATAGCCGAAGTCTTCAACTTGCAGCTTGCTCTTCTTTGGAGAGCAAAAACGAAGTGTGCTTGTTGTGTGAGGTAAGTCCTAAAACAAATCCCAGCCTTCAATCCCTTTTGTGCTTCTTTTGAAACAATCTTAGCCATCGAAAATGTTTTGGGAATGGTGAGGGATTGCCAACATGGACTTTTATACAGCTGGGGGGAAAATGTAGGGTGGATGAAATGATTTTGGCTAGGGAGAGAAGTGGTTTTGCAGGGAAGAAAGTATGGGCGACATACCAGTTGTAACTGGGTTTTTGGGGCGGGAAAGAAGACTTTTTGGGGAGTTGGCAGTTTGGTCCCCTCAAGTTGTATAACTTAAATGTAATCTCTACCCGGTTTGCAACTTTGGTCCCTCCTTTCTTATAACTTTGTAATACAACTTTAGACTTGGCAGTTTTAGCCCCTCAAGTTGTATTTTCTTCATTTTGATGACTTTTGACTTTGCCCTCTTCTACACCGTGCTTGGAATTGCTTGCTTTTAGCTTTCTTTTTGCTCTTTTTCTTGAATATCCGTTTCCTGCACAATACAAATGCAAACATACAAATACAATGTATTTTTGGTATGTTTTTAGTCATTTAGGTCCGCTTAATATAGAAAATGGTATGTGTATTTAAACACATATCAAAATCCCCCATACTAAGGTATTGCCGTGTCCTCACGCAATGTTATGAAGTAAACACTTAATGAAAACTAAGAATCTAGGCCCCCCTCGACTAATTACCTCGAAAAGTAGCAAAGTGTTCGTCAAGGGGAACTAAAGAATCAATAGCTTCGACGAGTCCCGTTTTCACCAATTTTTTTATATGTACACTAACTATCCCTAAAATTCTTTTGGATTTTTCTTTCTTTTTCTTTTCTTAACTACCTGTTTGACTTCCTTTATTTTATCAACATTGGGATCATAGAATGAGAAGCGCCCATAGAATAATCTACGGACGTCCTGACGGATAAATTCATCGTCCCCGAATTTTCACTAGATCTAAACCAAGCAATTAAACAAGATCATTGTTGATATAAGTTTAGATGTTAAGCCCTCATACTTATGACTTGTGAACTTTTTACTCCCAACATGGATATATGATTTGAATGTGTGTGCTCGTTTCAACCATAGATCAACTTATTTTCATAGTCGTAATTCAAGATGAATCACGACTCAAAGCAACAACTTATTAGGCACATGTAACTTGATTTTAAACCATAGAACTTTTTGCAACATATTTATCATTTTCATAAGTTCTTAAAGCTAGGAATGTGTTGCTTAGTTTGAACACCTACCTAGGCCTCGCTCCCTAGTAGGATATCACAACCAACGACCGGTGTTCTTAGTTTGAAAACCCACCCCGTTGCTAGCGTAGTGGGAAATCACATCAACACCTTCTTCCTAATATGGCTAAGAATCGGTGTCTTAGTTTGAACCCTCACCTAGACCTTTCTTCCAAGTGAGATATCACAACACACCAAATTCCTAGAAGTAAAGACGTCTTAGTTTGAACCCCCACCTCGTGGTTAGCGGAGTGGGATATCACGACACATCTTTTACTAGCTCCATATGATCAAATGTATGCTTCATTGGCATAATTACAATATTCATGCATTTTTGCATTCATACTTCATTCATTGCTTCTTTGGCATTTTATCTTTCAAAACCTTGCTTTTAAAGAATCAAGTTACAAATTTGAAGCTTTTTCTGAAAACATCGATTGACTTAGTTGAACAAGCACGTGTGATTAGGTGGATTAGAAGCTTATGGGAGAAAAAGAACACAAGTTATTCATATAAGTTTTGAGACGAATCTTGCTTAACACATAAACTTATATTCAACTCTATCACTTCTTGTTCTTCATCTCGTGAAAGCTTAGCCTACAATTGAGGAACTAGCTAGGGCTCAACACGCCCGATCGAGTCAAAAATTATTCTCATTCTACCCATTAGGAAAGTCGAAACTGTAATAAAACACTTATTTTATTTTTGAAAATTCTTAATTAATTTTTTTTAATTCTTAATTTTTGTTTTTCATTTTTTTGGTTATTTTTGCAACATTTGGTGGTAGGAAACGGGGATTAGTGATAACAACGGCTGGCACGGCAAAATTTTTCACATCGAATATTTCCCCCCCCCCATACTAGGGAAACTTACATCATCGTTCCCCCGGATGTTTTTTTGGGGAAAGGGGGTCGGTGGGGTACCTCCGTAAATCTAAGGCCGTTTATGTAGTGTGCCAAAAGATAAAACGTTAGTCGGGTGGATTCTGCTTTGGGGGATATGGGATTCCAAATGAAGTGAGGATGTGAAAACTCTTGATAAAGGATACAGCACGAATTGAGAACTTCACAATCAGGGGGCATTCCTGGACAATTAACAAATAGATACGGGGATAACACGGGGTAAATGGGTAAAAGGCCAACCTCCAAATACAACAGAAAACATTTACCATAATACTTACGATAAAGGCATTGGGGTGGCCTTCCTCGAAGCGCTTTTTTATGTTTCGCTATGGGGGGGGGCTTGGACCCCGTCCACCTGAATTTATTGGACATTAGGGAATTTTTTGGGGGAGATCTGGGGGACTACCAAACTGTGGTGTCCCCTTCTAAAGTACGTTTGGTATAATTCGGGATGGGGACCATTCACTTTGAAATTTGGGCAAGGAGTTCTTTGTGGAATTAACTCGGGATGTGCGTACGGGGGAAAACATGTGTGATAGTGAATGGTCCCAGACCAGAGGGTTTTAAGCTTTCCTGAGGAAATCTTCAATCTAGATGTTAAAGGAGGGAGGGACTCGATCACCACGTTGAAAAGCGGGTTATTGATCTTGGAGATCGTGACTCCTGTTGGTCTTTTTCTTTTTTATTAGATTCAAGGGGGGGAGTTCTCATAAGCTTCATCACGGGTTTCATTAAGTTCATTTAGATGACTTTTCTATGGTACCCAGCGGTTTTTAGATCACAAAGTTTGTATGTTTTCTCCAATGCCCAGTAGGGCTTTGTGTTCTAACTCAATTGGCAGATGGCAAGCTTTTCCGTATTAGGACCAGCTTATATGGAGGTAACTCCGATGGG
Source organism: Tanacetum coccineum (assembly GCA_026074375.1). Lineage (NCBI taxonomy): Eukaryota > Viridiplantae > Streptophyta > Magnoliopsida > Asterales > Asteraceae > Tanacetum > Tanacetum coccineum. Next base: position 4,562 of record BQNB010049156.1, on the reverse strand, counting down.
GTGTTTGTTTTAAGAGGTTGCGGAAAGCCGATAAGATCATCGGGCTTATCTGACAAAAGGTACGGTTCTCTCCTATTGATCTCTCAAGAATTCTCTTCATACCACGATTGGGATACCTCACTTGTTCACGTGTTTGTGAGATGGATATGCGGTTTGGAGAGCGATGAGTGGACTCCGTATTGAAGGTTTATTTCCAGATCATTGATTGTCCCGAGATTGACCTTTGTAAATTGGTCATTGGCAAAAACAAATGTGGATCTGCGATCACTTATGATTGCAGAGGAGGACCGAATCTGGCGACGAAGAGAGATTTAAGAAATTTACAAACAACTGGGCGTTCATTGGTGGGGAGCGCTTTTGTTCAAACCCATTTTGATAAATATTCAACGGCACGATGATGTATTTTGTGGCTTTAGGATGATGGGTAATGGCCCCCATAAAGTCAATTTGCCCCAGATGTCAAAGATTTCACAAATTGGATTGAATTTTGTGGCATCTCATTCACGTTGTAAACTTTTTCCTTGACGCTGGCATGAGTTGCAGTTTTTAAACCAACTCATGGGCATCTTTGTAGATTCGTGGGCAAAAGAATCGGGGAATCAAAGACTTTTTCTTGAGTTGTTATAGTTAGCACCGTGATGTCCACCGGTTGGGAGGACCATCGTGGCAAAGCATAAGGATGTCATGGGCTTCTTTGCCAAAAAAAAACGCAACGTTCGAATAAAACTTGATCCGCACAGATTGTTAAACAGGATAGGGATTTCCCAGAAATTAAGCTTCACGTCTTTGAAGAATTTTTTTTTCTGCTGGGATGACATCCTTTTGATCACGAAATTTCCTGCATGGTAGTTTGCGATGTCAGCAAACCATGGGGTGGTATAGAATCAAGAGCAGCAATCGAACTAAGAGTTTCCAGAGGAAATTTTTCATTTATCTCTTTGGAATCGAGCTATTCTTGTGAGGATTCTCTAATAGGATAGATGATCAGCCGCTAGGTTCTCGGTCCTTTGTGTTAATTACATCAAAGTCGGAACTCTTGAAGGAGCAGAACATCGGGACAATCTCGCCCTTAGAAATCGATCTTTGCAAAGAGATACTTAAGGGCGGATGTATCTGTATAACATGAGTGCATTTGTTCATGACAAGGTAAGATCGGATTTTTCGAATGCGTACACCACGTCTAACATTACTTACTCTGTCGTGGCTGGTAACGTGATTTCCGCTCTCATTCAATGTTTTGCTCTGCATAGTGTTATTAGGTCTGAAATGTTTCTCATGAGTTGCCCCAAAGACTGCACCTAAGGCGGATAAACGGAAATCGCTTTGCATCGCAATAAGTTCAAATGGTTCATTCAGTTCGGGCCAAATCAGGATTGGAGCTCGGTTTAGTTTCTTTTTGAGAGTTGTTAAATGCTTTCATACACTCTTAGGAGAAATAAAACGGAGTCTCCTTATCAAGAAATGGGTCATGGGATGGGTATTTTTGAGAAAATTCTGGAATGAATCTTCTATAAAAACCCGGCATGGCCCAAGAAACCTTACGGATTTGCCTTTGACAGTAGTTCGGGATGAGGGAGCTTTGCTCGATACGTCAATCTTTAGCTCGATCGACCTCAATTCCGTCTTGGAGTTTTGTGTCCAAGGAACAATGCTTCCTTAACCATGAAAATGGCTTTTTCTCCCACGTTTAGAGCTAAATTGGTGTCTTCACACCGTTAAGCATCTTTTCCAATGGGTTTAGGCTGTAGAGAAAGAATTCCAAATAAACGAAAAGTCATCCATATACACTCTCCATCGTTTTCTTTTTTCGATCCTGTCGTGGAAGTTGCCATCATACATTTGGAATGTGACCTGGTTGCATTGAGAGGCAATGGGGGGCATGCGTCGGCAGGCAAAGGTTCCGTATGGGCAAGTAAATGTTGTCTTTTCCTGATCATTTGGGTCGATGGGTATTTAAAAATAACCTGAGAAACCATCGAGAAAACAATAGTATTCGTTTCCAGCGAGCCTCTCGAGCATTTGGTCTATGAATGGTAGTGGAAAATGGTCCTTTCGGGTGGCTTCATTCAATTTTCGGTAGTCAATGAATACCCGCCATCCCGTAACTAAACGAGTTGGGATCAACTCATTTTGCTCATTCTCAACTATGGTAAAACCACCTTTCTTTGGCACACAGTGTACCGGGCTTACCCAGGGACTACATATTGAATGCGGTGCAACTTTGGTGTTGTGTTGGGCGTAGGCTAAGAGTCCTGGATAGCTCTCCATATTGCAATTTTATATCTAATAATCATAGGATCACAACTATAGACCTAATCTTTGCCTTTAGAAAAATGAGCTTAGTTGGACTATAAGGTGACCTTGGTATCGACGAGTAAGTTCTTATTCCATAGGTAAAGACTCGAATAGTGGACTACTAGTATATAGATCGTCGTTAAGCAGTAAGTGGGTAAAGTCTCCATGAGCCAGGGTTTAGTAAGGAGCACATTACTAGATCCTAAGATAGATTATCTTAATCATCATAAGGCTTCTTTATGCGGAATGGCGCCAAATTTATGACAGAATTAGCGTTCTAGGTCTAGGATGATGTAATCGCTAAGTCTAGGAATGATATGCCACTCCGAGATAAGACAATCATTGCACTAAATAAACAAACCTGTGTTCTATCGGATTATTCATGGTTGATATGTTTTCCTTATATTAGTTCTCGACCGTTCCTCTATCGTTTGCTTGTCTTCTTGTGTGTGTTTATTGTTTTACTTGTCATCAAAATCCTTAGGTTAGATTACACAAAACGTTAGTGCCAGTATCTCCGCTGAAACCCCCTTTGGCTGAGTTTTAGGTTTTAAACTTAGATAACTAATATATGATAGAATTTGGAATTACACGCTCTCGCTCTTAGTGATCGACACCCCTACTTACCCCACGAAACTTAATCTGATGGGTATACTGCCCGTTAAAGTGTTTGTTTTTAGGTTAAGTCGGCCAAAATATAAAATAGTAAACTTGAAATATATAAAAAAACATTCCTATAACTATATACTCATCAAGTTTTTGGCGATCGTTGCCGGGGAGTGAAGTTGTTAATTCTTATTTATTAGGTTTTAGTTTAGTTTGATTATTTGCATTTTTGTGTGTTTGTTTTGTGTTTGTTTGAATTTCCTGCATTGTATATTTTTGCATATTGTGTGTTTGTGTGTTATTCAAAGTACGCTGTAAATGTTTTTCAAACCAATACGGCGTATTCAATTTATTGGATACGGCGTATAATTTTTTTTCAAACCAATACAGCGTATTCGACTCTATCATCAATACGGCGTATTCAGTTCACTGAATACGGCGTATTAAGCTATTTGACAGTTTTCTTTCCTAGCGAATTTATTACAGGTTAAAATGGACAACCCCAACATTACTATGGAGGAGTATATCAGGCTTGAGGAAGAAAAAGCTCGTAGGCGTGGTAAGGTGTATAATTGGGAAACTGCTACGTATGGTAAGATCTGGGATAATGAAGACGTTCACGACCTCAGATCTGTTGAAACTGAATTCCCAGCTATAGTCTTTAACGACACGTTAACATCTGAAGCAACACTCTCGTGTGAGCCTACGGTAAGTTCTCTTAACGATGAAATTGACTTTAGAATATCGTTTGACGAATCCGACGATGAAGATTGCACGGTAATTTTTGACAAAAATTCGTTTTCTTATAAAATAATTTCTTACAATAATTTTAAAACGGATTCGGAAAATGATAATGAAAAAGTCAATATGCCTTTGCTTCCATCACCCGAGTCTATGGTCAGTAAATTAGTTGATTTAGACTACTTTAAAGATTTTAAGAACGAATTTCCAGCCATTGTTTACAATGATGCTCAAACGTCTAAATTAGATTTCTTAACTGAGCCCACTTTAAGTCCTCAACCTATCGATGAATTTGATTTGAAAGATGAAACATCATTATCCGAATGTGATGAAGAGGAACAAAACATTTTAAACTTTAATGATATATTTCCTTTTAACATAATTTATCCCGATGAATTAAAACGGATACGGACAATGATAATGATAAAGTCGATATTGAACACTCTTCGGAGGATTTATCTATCAAACCATTACCTGATTTAATAAATACCGATGTTGGTGCCTATGCACATGGGTCAAATAAGCTTTTGGAAACAAGTCATGATACATCTAATAAATTTTTCAAAATTGAAACTTTTATCAAGGGATTAAATTTTAATACCATGACTTGGAATCATCTTAACAAAGGGATGTCATTCATTTTCCTAATCAAGAATCTGTATGTGCCATTTGGCATCCCGTTGGACCCCAAATTGTTTTATAAGGATGGGATTAAATTGGGGCAAGTCTAACTTAAAGACTTTTCTATAAACAAAAGTGCTTGCCGGGAGACAACCCAAAATGTATTTTCAATTTTTTTTTCGAGTCTATCTTCCCAGATTTTCTATACGGCATATCCAAACCCCATGGATACGGCGTATTGACTATCTGGACGTTATACAGTCTTTATTTTCAGCACAGTCTATACGACGTATTCATTA
>BQNB010049155.1:15682-42182 GCA_026074375.1 Tanacetum coccineum | reverse complement strand
TTGCATCATGAATCTTAGGGATTAAAGCAATGAAAGAAGAATTACATCCTGGGGGAAAAGTACCTGAAGCAAAAAATTCTTTAACGGTTGCCACAATATCATGTTTTAAAAGCTTCCAATATCTACGAAAGAACTCAAAAGTGAAGCCGTCAGGACCAAGGGATTTATTCTTCCACAATCCCAAACCGCACTCTTTATCTCCTCGTTTCGTTCTAGATTAGCTTATTGCTCTAATGATAACCTATTAGTAAATTGCTCAGCAAAGCAAATACGAGGGGAGACGAGCGAGGAGAATTGAGTAGAAAAGTATTTTAGGAACACACTTTTCACAGCCAACGGATCAACAATCCTCTCGCCATCAACAAGGGTCCCACAAATAGCTAACTAAGAACGTTTACTATTAAGAATGCCATGAAAGAACTTTGTATTCTCATCACCTTCTATAGCCCAATGAACTTTAGATTTTTGGGCTGCTTTCAATGAGTCAATAGAATTAATGTCGTTGAGTTCTTTCAAAAACAAAGATTTATCGGATGAAATCTCTTCACTACTATCACCTTGGTCAAGAAGTTTGTTCATATTAGAAAGTTTGGATAAAATGGAGATCTTCGCCTTATAAGAGCTTTTCTTAGCATTTTTGGTCCATTGTTTAATGATAATTTTGAGAGCTTGAAGTTTCTTCTTTAAATTAATCATACCATTCGAGTCAATAGTGGCTAAGCTATTTCATGTATCTATTACCATTTTATCAAAGCCATTAAAGTAAAACCAAGAGTGAAAAAATCTAAATGGAGTGGGACATAATCAATGCTTAATTCCCGTATGAGAATAGGACCATGATCCAATAGATTTCTATCCAAGCAAAGAGCCAAAAGATATGGGAACGAAGCCAATAAGCCTTTAGAAACTAGAAAATTATCCAACTTACTCATCTTATTGGTGGTCTTGTAGGCTCAAGTATAAGCATAACCAACATGAGGAAGATCAATCAAACTAGCTAAGGAAATAAAACTATTAAAAGCATTAGCACATTAAGCGTTGAAAACCAAACCATATCTTTCTTGTTCCATTTTAACTTTGTTAAAATCCCCCATAATCACACACTCTCCATCCCATCAGTTTGTTAGATGAAGGATGTAATCTCATAACACCCTGTTTTCTATTAGATCTTTGGGAGCATAAATAAAAATGATAAGGAGTTTGGAAGATGAAGGAAACCAAGTACCCGTAACAGCCAAGAAATTATCAGATGAGGTAACGTTATCTTTGACAAACAAAGTAGGCTCTCAAACACATAAAATACCCCATGAGTTTCCTAAAGAAGAACTAAGAGCACAATCAAAAGAAAAAATACCCCACAATGTCTTAATAGTAACCAACTTCATGCTCTCCATTTTAGTTTCCTAAAGAGATACAAAATTAACCTGATATTTCATACACAACTCATTTACCCACCTTTTTTGGCCTTATGACTAAGTCCTTGTATTTTTAAAGATAAAAAATTCATTTGACAACGTTGCATTCTCCTTGTAAGCCGATAATGACTTCAATGTTCTACATACACTCTTCCATATTGTAGACCATAGTTTGTCCTACCTTAATTAACTCGTCCATCAATTGAAATATTGAACCGCCTGTGTGTCTTCAAGCTTAATTGAAGTAGAATTAACATGCTTATTTACCTCGTTACTTGTAGCCCCTTTCACCTTTTTGTTTACCTCTTCCATGTTAATCCCACTTGGTGTAAAACCAGGTGGATATTCTAACTTGTCACCACTATCTTTTCTCTTGTTTAGGATATCATATAAATTAAAAGGGTCCTCGGATAGAACTTTGTCCTTATCAGGCATTATATTGTTGTGGTTGTTATCATAAAGTAAGTCGTTATTGTGCATATAACTTGATTTAGAAACCCTCTCAACATCATTATATGTTGTGACTTTATCTCCAGACTGTTACCCGTCGTCTTCTACATCTTCTTCATCATCAGATGACTCACTTTCATAAGAATCATTACAAATAAACGGGTCCTAATTTCCTTTGCATAAACCCAATATACTTAACCTTTCATAATGGCTTTAAAACGTTCAACAATTATCTCCTTGAGCTTAGTTTTCACACACAAACGCTTACAAAATAGAGATTTTCTAGCTAAATCATCCCATTCTACAAGGCCACTCCATTTAGATGCCACTTTAGCAAATGTATTACGGGTCTACACTTTTAGAGGCAAGCCTTCGAGAGAAATCCAAACGACTCTCTCATCACTAACGAAAGAGTTACAAGCTGGTTTCAGAGAAGAGAACCACGGCCCCACACATGTATGATTCAAAAGTTTCTCCTTGGCAGAGATAGAGATCGTTTCAATAAGAACCCATAAGCTTTCCAGATATGTTAGTGACAAGTTCTGAAAACCCTTTTTTTCTAGAGCAACGTATAGATTAGGCATGGCTATGATATCTTTTACTGTACCCATAAGAGACAAGCTAAAATCTCTATCTAAAATACACGAGTCATCAAGAATCAAAGATGGAAGAACCTGATCAAACATGACGTTATTCGTTTTGCCCAATTTAAGAATAGAGACATAAAAACCTAGTGAACTCCTCTCATTAGCATTATAGGGGTGAGAAGGAGCAAAAGGTTTACGTTCTCTATGAAAATAGGCAACATTTGCATGAAGATAGAAGCACCCAACCTAAATGGTGCACAAGTTCGCGACAAGACGATCAATATTATCAACCTTAATAAATCGAACGAAAGCAAATCGCTTACCTGCTTTTGATTTCTTATATGAAAGGAAAGCATCCACAACGACTCCATAATCATTACACACCTTCCAAAGATCGCGAGTCGTAACGTGATCAGGGAAGTTAGTCACGAAAAATGATTGAGAGATTGATTGGGTTTGATCCTCCTTAAATCTATAAGACTTCCAATTGCTATCTTCCATAATGAATAATCAAATTGAAACTCAAGAAACAGAAAACAAAACCTTAGGAAAAGAAACACTAAATCGAATTAGGGCTTGCAAAAAGAACACCAATGAATAAAAGAGAACTAAAAAGCAGATATAACAAAACACAACGAACAAACCCTAAAACATCAAAGCAATCCCTATGGTTCCAAAGCAAGCAAACTTGTAAGAAACTTCGTTATGAGAGATCATCACGATGTGATAACACTCACGATAACAGGGCCTTAGCAAGTACGTTACAGATGGAAGCTAGTAGATCAGAAGAAGTTAGGGATCTTGATGGGAGCCATGTTTTGCCATAGAGAAAATTATTTGTTGTTAAGACCCATATAAGACCATCACAAAGTAAAGGACCTAAAAAGGATAAGTAACTTCTTATTGGATGATCGAGTAAATAAATTTAAAACTCAGGGGGTGTTTGATTCAAGGGTATGGGTATCGAGGAATGGTTTCATTCTCACTCTAATTGTTTGGTTAGTTGGTTTGAAATATAAAAATAGGTATCAAACCGTCAAGACAAGCCATTTTCTAAACTGACCAAACCTAGTTAGTTTGTAAACCCATTCCTAATCCCATACCCATTAACTTTTTGGCAAATCAGAATAATATGAAAGAATTGTTTAAGCAAACAATTCCTATATCCATTACTAATGACTCTCATACTTTGTGGGATATGGGATTTTTGGACCATTAGTCAACAATTCTTTTTTAAGCTCGTCAATGTAATGAAAACACATATTCATATCAAGATTACTAAATTAGTCACACGATATTTTAAATTTCTTTTATATCTTTTTAGATGTACATTAATTCAAACATTACAAGTGCAACAAACCTAAGGCATAGTGTCAGAATGCTTTGGCTTCGTCTTTGGAGACCCGACCTTACATTAATATATCCATTAAGCTTCATTCATGCAACATAATGTTACAGCTATGGAAATTACTGTTTTGGTCCCTCTCTTGCTAAATCTAACCATATAAAAAACAGTCTTTTTGCGCTATTATAAATCTTCTTATCTAACTAGTTAGTGAAGTTGATAGAATATTTTTGAAAAATGATTTAGAGGTTTAGTGTGAAGCTCTTATGTGTTTAACCTTTGCCCAAACCATATAATATGACATGTGTAATATGAATTTTCTTAGTCCTCGTAGTAAGTTAGCAACCTATGATATTGATGGTAGTTGTGATTTTCTTGTTAAACAAGACTACAAGAGATTAGACTTGTTTATTAGAAATGTCAATTACTATTTATATTTTATATGATAATTAAACAAATTAAATAAAGACCTCACTAATATTTTGTAACAAATTCATATTTTTTGTTTTAATGTTTTTATTTAATTACTGACTGACTAATTGACGGATGTGTAGGCATGATGATGGATAGGCATGACATAAAGTTAATATGGGATAGGACAATGAGATGTGTTTTTAATGTTAAAGACGCTATCAAATGTCTCATTTCAAACTCAGTTCGTCCTTAAGGTTGATGGGTTAATTGTTGCTCCCCCAAAGGTTACAATTTTCATTTGGATTCTAAAAATGAAGGCTATTTCAACCATGGTTATAAAGATCGCGATCTTGATTGGAGTGTCGTACGATCTTACGGTCTGTACATAAAATAACCTTGCAAGATCAAAGTGGGATCAAAAATAGCATAGAATCGGAGTAAAATAGAAAGATCACTATTAAGATTGTAGGATCATTATCGATCTCCATCCTACTATAAAGCAAATGTTTTGTTATTGAACAAACCTTTTTTTAAACTTAGGCCAAATTTTCACACTTAGCCTAAGTCGGATTTTAATAGGGGCGAAGGAGGGTTCCAGCCCCTTCAATGTTTGTGACAAGTAGCGTAAATATTACTTTTTTCGTCTAAAAGTTATTGTTAACTTTTTTATTCTTGTATGTTTAAAATTATTCGACCCTCTAAAATAAATGTTCAAGATCCGCCATTGCACTTGTAAGATTCGATAAGCCTACAACCTGAAAACTAGTACAAAATAAATTCGATCTTGAAGACGAACACAACCCAGCAGATTATGTATGACAGAAAAAGGAAAAGATACACAAGAATATAACCCTCAATATTAAATGTTTATCGAGTAAGGAAAGAATGAAGTACAAACCCCTCCCCTCTCACCTCCATTTATAGAGATGAGGGGGAGAACAAACAGGTTAGAAGAATAATGTATAAAATCCCTCCCCTTCACCTTCTTTTATAGAGATGAGGGGGAGGATGGGTTTGGGCCATAGAGAAACCCAACAACCCTAATATGGCTATAATTAGAGATAACTTTACACTAAACCCCCTAACCTATTGACTAAAGTGAATACTATATCTAACAATTTCCGCCTTAGTATCACTATTAGTCAATACCGATACGTAGCAACCTCGACTTGTGCTGGAACCTCGAATAAGGAACCGCCTTTTACCAAGGCACCAGTAGCAATACCTGCTATCCCTTTAGCCTCATGTCTTGACTCTGTAAGAGTCCCTTTACCATCTTCCTTTTCCAAGCCTTAGTAAATGTCAATATCTCGTTCAGTTGTGACAAGCTTCCTTGTATATTCAAATTAGCTTTCAAGCTTCTTGCACATCCCAGTATCATCAACCCGTACCCTATGATTTATCTACCCATGACAGTGATCGATCTTCCCATGGCGTAGTCAAAAACCACAACAACCTATACGTCTGTCTATAATCACGACAAATGATCCAACTACCACTTCTGCAGATGCTATGTCAAGTCTCGTGCAGACCATCTGTTACTCCTGGCTTCCAACCGCATATATACATGACCACTTACCATTTTTTCCACATCACAATCCCCTGATAGACTACCCTCCAATGACAGTATAAAGTGTCCCTCCAACAAAGTCTGTACCAACTTCCCGTTGTAAAACCTGGACTATGACACCCTCAGAGTATTACCACTCTGATCCCTGATGATCTCCATACCAAGTATATTTCCCTTTGCTTTATCCAGTAAATCCTTGGTAGCCCAGATCTCAGCCTCGCATCAGCAAAAAAATTCATATCATCTATATAGAGAAACATATGTATGAACATACCTGGTGTATACTCCCAATAATAGCCATCGTTGTCGTCACTGCATTTCCTACAACCGTTGATGAGTACATACACATCTGACCGAACATCCATATCATCTTTCAATCCAGCCTTCCATTTGGAAATTACCTTACAAGCAATTGTATTATTGAAAGTCAATGACTTGTGTGCATAAATCTTCTCCACTACAGCAACTGCAAAAGCAACCTCATTATTGTCTTCTCTATACCCGAATAGTTCACATGCAAAGTGTTGCTCCCTATCACGTGCTAACTGATAGTCCATCAAATCTTGAGTTTGTACTTCTTGTAAACCAGCTCCTTGATCGACATTCTATTGAGGTTCCACCTCAAATGTATGATCCCTAGCGGTTCCACCTCAAATTAAAATCCACGCAACACCTGCATTGAACCTGTACCTATACTAGAACTAATGAAAGTTTTCTTGTATTCCCCACTCTCATTGAAACCCATATTCCTGTAAAGCACTACCTTTGAAGTAACGTCATCTAACCTCCAAAGCTTATTACGTACTATACTTTTGTAGTATCCTAGGAATATGCACTTGACCTTAACCGGTTCAAGCATTCCTTGCTTAATACTAGCAAGCTAACCAAAAAATCCTAACATATCTATAGGCTTATTGAATTCAATCGATGATGATGGTGACTTATTCACTAGATATGTAGACTTGGTTGTATCCTCTGCCCAAAAAATCTTAGATAAACCAGACTGAATCAGAAAATAACATACCTTAGCAAAGAGTATCACGTTTGTCTCATCAACCAACCCATTCTGCTGTTGTATCCCTGCAACACCTAAATGTTTGGTGACCCCACTCTTCATACATTGTTGTGTAGACCTCTGATTACAAGAATCAAGAACATTACCCATCTTGATCTTCCACCCAGTCTGATGTTCCTTTTCCTGCTCCTTTACCAAGCATTCCGTGTTTGTCTTCTCTTCAGGTTGCTTCTCCACCAACCATCTTTGAGCCACTGCAGTATCATCGTTACTAACCTGAAAAACCTCAGCTTCACGATCCCCTTGAGCTCCTTGCAGTTCCACCTCAAACCAAACACATTTTTCATCATGTACTCCATGGACTCCTGTTTCAACACAAGGACCAAGTTGTTTAAACCCAACTTGTTTTGAACATCCATGCTTTTGTACAATATTCCCATCGAGCTTTTCGATGTTTAACCTAGTATTTATACTAGCCATTCTTTTAACCCTTTGCTAACCGTTTAACCTTTTGTGAATTTACCTACACAAAACACGATCTAGCAAAGTAACCCGTTTGTAAAAACCCTTGCTTTATCGTTATAACCCTAAGAATAAACCTTCTTAGATATCGATAAACCCTTCAAAAAACAAAACCCATTCTTAATCAAATATCGATTAAACCTTGGAAATCAGACTATCCAATCAAATCGACAACCCTTGATTTAAGAAAGTACCCTACACTTTTTGAAGTAACCATTATTGTACTTTATTTTTGCAAAAACAATTTCCTGTAACCTAAGAAACCTTGCAACCTCGACAAGTCTTGGACTTATTCTCTGACCCTTTGTTTATTCTGATAACCTTGTGATATAAACCTCACAACACCGAATCAAACAAAGTACCTTGTACGTAACTCCAAATAATATATTTTTTTATTACTATTATTTGAAAACTAACCTCCTTTAAGTCTTCTACACCTTGTCGTGAAACCGGACAATCAAAGAACTCGAGAAACCCTTTACTTGTCGATACCCACCTGCTACAACCTTGTCGTTCACGAACCTGAATGCCAAGAAATTTGTTGTTAAGAACCTTATAGCCCAAACAGAAGATACCCTCCTGCTCCTACCAGAAAAACCAAACAATAAAGACCTCTTCTTGATCGATCCTAGTTAACCAGAGAACCCACAAACCTGAGCTCTTGATACCACTTATAAGATTCGATTAGCCTACAACCTGGAAACTAGTGCGGAATAAATCCTATCTTAAAGACGAACACAACCCAGCAAATTATGTATGACAGAAAAAGGAAAAGATACACAAGAATATAACCCTCGATATTAAATGTTTATTGAGTAATGAAAGAATGAAGTACAAACCCCTCCCCTCTCACCTTCTTTTATAGAGATGAGGGGGAGAACAAATAGGTTGGAAGAATAATGTATAAAACCCCTCCCCCCCTCCTCCTTTTATAGAGATAAAGGGGAGGATGGACTTGGGCCGTAGAGAAACCCAACAACCCTAATATGGCTATAATTAGAGCTAACTTTACACTAAACCCCCTAACCTATTGACTAAAGTGAATACTATATCTAACAACACTTAGGTCTAATGTTACTCTTATTCATGAGCCCTTAATATGAGATTATGATTTCAAAAAGGATAAGAAAATTGTTATTATATCAAAGTGGTAATGATGTCGTATATCAAAATTGTTTTGATGAAACATGAAGTAGTTTTATGTATTATAGGATTTCTATTAGTACGATCTTTGAACTATGAAATTTTCATTCAACTTTGTCTATGACATTGAATATTGTGTAGAATTTTTCATTCAAATATGTCATCTCAATATGTAATACATTCTATACTAATCATTTGTAATATATACACTATATAATTATTATTTTTAGAACGGCACCACACTTGAAATCCGACCCCCGAGTTAAACCATCCAAACGGGCAGGCCCTGGGACCTGAACCACTAGGAGAGACACGCGAAGGGAAACCCCTAGAACTCATGGCTTTGCACTAAGAGGAAAATCTGGATTTTTCATTGTCTTTTGCGAGACTCGAACCCAGGAACAACCCCTCCCCAAGCTCCAGAAGGAACCCAGGTGGCCAACTGTGCTAAGACAGTTGGTTGTAAATGTTGTTGTAAACGTTATTGTAAATGTAAAGAACAAAAATAAGAGATTAAGAGTAGAATGAGAGGAAAGGAGAAATCTTATTCAGTTGTATCTATCAAAGAGGTTACAAGTGATGACATCAAATAACGTCTATTTTATAGCATCATTTATCCCACGATATTAACCCATTTTGTATAGTTATTGCAAAGAATTGTTACTTAATCGTTTATATTTGAGAATTGCAGTAATTATGGAGTAATTGGTGAAAGATAGCAAAAGGCGCGCATTTTGGAGCTTAAATGAAGATATTTTGAAGATTACTATTCTGAAGACCAATAAGCCGTATCCATCAAGAAGATACGGTGTATCCGTGCCTGCACTCACCAAAGACCATAGAAGAATTAAGATCAATACACCGTATCCAGAGGGCTCAATACGCCGTATTCAAGATATGGAATTAATATAATATTCTGGAAGATATCAAACGTGGTCCCTACTCCAAGAAATCCCTAATACGCCGTATCCAACACTTGGATATGCCGTATCCAACCGACTTCCAGACCTTATAAATAGAAAACTCAAAAACGAGTTTTAAGTGTGCTAAATCATATTCTCGATACCTAAACCACAAAAGTCGATTATTAGAGGAGAAAAAGAGCAGAAGAGGTCGAGCAACGTATTCAATTTCATAAAAGACAACGTGTAATTTCATATACTTTAGTAACCGTTTAGTTTTTGGTATCATTCGTCAACTCGGTTAGTTTACCTTGGCTAAATAATTGCTCTTGTATTTATTATGAAGTTTGAAGGATAATACCTTTGGGTATTAGCCATTATTATGAAGATCTGAATGTTTGGTATTTGTTTATATCGATTTCTTGATTTATCGTTGAGTGCTTGTTTATGTTTATCAATTTATACTTGTTTACGTGCTTTTGTATGCGATCTATCATTCAACTGAATCTAGTGAAGCTGACCAAGCAGATCTAGTGTCTGGGATAGCTTTCCATATAGTAATTTATACATCTAGAATAATAGTTACACAAATATTGTCCTTCTAAGTCTGTGTCTAGGATACGCTTTGGGCTTAACTAGTTAATTGGATATTGCCAATGGTTTATTGATCGTGTTGACTAGTAGGTGACCTAGATAATTCAACAAGTAACGTTCTGATTCCATTGGATAGTTGGACAAGTGGACTACTAGTGTATAGATTGCCATTAAGCAGTAAGTGGGTAAAGTCTCTATGAGCTAGGGTTTAACAAGATCACCATTGCTTTAATCCCTAAGATAGATTATAATCATCAAATAAGGATGCTTTATGTGGATGCTTTAATTGTGACATAATTAATGTGTCTAGGTCTTAGGATGATGTAACGCCTAAGTCTTAAGAATGATATGCCACCTCGAGAGAAGAAATCATTGCACTTAATAAACAAACCAACGTTCTAATCGAATTAATAATGGTTAATACAGTTTTCTTATATAAGGTTCGACCGCTCTTTTATCTTTTGTCTATTAGCTTGCGTGGGTAACAGTGTCTTGAATTGATTGTAGTCACCAACCAAACCGTGCTAGTCTCTTAGGCTGAAAACCCCCCTTTTTCATTAGAATTAGGATTTAGACTGACATAGGTTTAACATAGGTTTAGATTAGAATAGAATTAGCATAGATTAGATAACTAAGATATTAATTAAATTGATAGATTTAACCTCGCTTCAAGTGTTCGACACCCTACTTACCATGAAACTGCTACCGATCGGGTACACTGCCCGTTAAAGTGTTGTTTTTATTGAGTCGGCAAAATATAAATTTAAAACTTGAATCATCTTAAATATACCATACAACGACATCACATCAAGTTTTTGGCACCGTTGTCAGGGAATGAAAATTAATCTTGATTTTTATTTGATATTTTGGTTTTTAACAATAGATTAGATCTAACCCTTAGGATTAGTGTAATTTAGATTGGTATATATTCTTGTATATTATGTAATATTTGTATATTTGTCTTTAATTGTTTGCTTGTATATATTTTTGTTTAATTGTTTGCGTATTTAATTCTTTTTCTTAATACACTCTTTTGGTCGACAATTGAATATGGCATATCCACTTCTATTGGACACGGCGTATCCACTTCTCTGTCCAATACAGCGTATTCATCCAAACAGATTAATACGGCGTATGCACTTCCATTGGATACGACGTATCGATCGTCTAGAACAGAAACTGAAGTATTTGATTTTCGTGTAAAAAAATTTCTACCTTCTTTCGGAACAAATCATACTGATTATTTATCCCTTGTTTCGGGCAGTGCATGACAAGGAGTTCTACGAATGAACTATTTACACCCTACAAAGAGCCAGAACGAGAATTTTGATCATCAAGGAGACACTTCAAGACTCTAAGTCTTGACGAATTGAGATCACCGGATTTCAATCTACTTTCTGACTAATAATACTCGGAGGAAGAAGAAGCAGAAGCAATGGCAGAAACAATGGAGAAATACATGAGCAAGACCCGAACAGACTATAGATCGGGAGTCGCTAGGCCTAAAATTGATAACAAATATCAATTTTAACTGAAAGGACAATTTCTTAAGGAGCTTCGAGAAAACACATTTAGCGGTTCGGATAATAAGGATGAAAATGAACTCATTGAGAAAGTTCTCGAAATAATTGATTTATTCCATGTTCCTAACATCACTGTGGATTAACTAATGATCCGAGTCTTCCCTATATCCTTAACTGGATCCGCAAGTCGTTGGCTAAGAAACGAACCAACTGGTTCAATCAAAACTTGGGAAAATCTTAAAACTAAGTTTTAAACAAATATTGCCCACCTGGTCGAACTGCAAAGAAAATGGAGGAAATCAACAACTTTCAGCAAGAGCCGGATGAAAATCTTTATCAAGCATGGGAGCGCTTTAAGGAACTCTTGATCAAGTGCCCTCAACACTATTTGACTGAGATGCAGGAGGTGATTTTGTTGTACAATGGGTTGGATGTTCCAACACGATAGATTCTTGACTCAAGAGGTGCCTTTCCAACTAAAACTGCTGCAGACGCCAAAACAACAATCCAAAAAATGGTTGAATACTCTCAAAAATGGTACAATGGAACATCTAGAGGAAGAAGTACGGAGACTTCTGACGGATTAGCTGCTATATAAGCATAACTGAACAATCTGGGGAGAGAGATCAAGAGGGTGAATGAAAAAGTTTATGCTGCTCAAGTTGGATGCGAGCAATGCAAAGGACCCCATTCACCAAAGATTGCCCACAAAAAGAAGAAGGGAAAATATAACAACCCGTAATTTTCACCAATATAATTATCAATCTATTAAATTAGATGCAATGTAATATCCATATATTATATATATACCACCTTTTTACAGGGAAATTTTTGCTTTATCTCATTTTACAACGTAACTTGCATCTCTAAAGTAAACGAGCTCACGCAACCTCTACCAATCGCCATCTATAACTATGTTATATATCATATAAACAATCTAATAGTGTTCAATTCTATATCTTAATATCATTTTAACCAAGTACATTATCCATTAACGACCATTTAACAACGTTATATCCAAAACAGACCTATTCTTAAACATTTATATCAAAACCCAATTATATTAATAATACAATAAAATGATGTGAAAACCTTCAAACTGGTACAAGAGTACAATGCACACATTTGAATAACTTTTCACTCCTAAATTAAGTTACAACTTTCTAAAGCCCTAAAGTACAAGTCCAATAATGCAAGAAAACCCAAAACTAGGTCATTTTACCTCGTTAAATCACTTTAGTTTCTTACTACCACTTTAACACAAGGTACAAACACTTAATGCATGACTTCTAAACCCTAAACCTAAACCCTAAGTCATCCTAAAACCCTAATCTAAAACCCTAAACCCTAAACGAAACCCTAAAACCCTAATTTCATTTTAAACCTAAAACTAAGCCCTAAACCTTAATCCTAAACCCTAAACCTTAATCCTAAACCCTAATCCTAACATTAAACTATCTTAAACCCTAACCTTAACTCGAATTCAACCCTAAAAATCCTAACCCGAAACCAAAAACCAACCCGACACCTTTAGATTCATTTTGACCCATTTTTAAGCAACCAAGCACCTCAAGCACCACCATGACCTCACCACCATGTCACCAAGCAAGCAACCAAGCACCTCCATCACCACCTTGGCCACCAAGTTTGACCTTGTCACCTCCTTGTCACCCTTGTCCAACCGAACCCTCATACACCCTCACCACCTTGCATAACTACTCTCCTAGCTTCCATGAATCACCTATAGCCTTCCTTAGTCATCTACCTATAGCCCTTGATCCCTACACCAAGTATTCTTGGCCTCCAAGGTGTAAAACTTGGGCACTAAGGGTTTTCAAACCCTATATATAGCCGAAACACACACTCTTTCAAATCACACCTCAAAAACTCATCACCACTCAAATGGAGTTCTAACTCAGACCAAGGAGGATCAATTGAAGTCCCTAAGATCAGAATAGAAGCCAAGAATCAAGAGAAGGAAGCCCTTGAAGTTGTTTCTATGCGTACGATCCCAAAAACCCTCATTCGACCCATTTTAGCTCAAGTAAGCTCAAAATCTTTTTCAATAAGCTCATAATCTGTTTTAGAATGTTCATAATACTCTTAAGATCATATATAAACTCTTGTTTAAAGCCTTGAATTCTCAAACCCATGTGTTTTTGACTAAAACCCTAAAAATGACCCGTTTTGATTTTCTAGCTAACGAATCATTTTTCTAAACATTTGCTAAGTTAGAACATCTTATTTTAGCTTATTCTAATAAGCTATAACCTGCAAATATCATTTGAAACCCTAAAATAAGCTTGCATGGCTTTTTGGACTTGATTTGTAAATCATTTCCAAGCAAGGGGTATATATCGTAACTTTCTAAAATTTATAACTAGAGAGGCTGAAAATGTCATTTTCCAAAGTTATAACTATAAGGACCTATCTTGCCAAGTTTCAAAGTTAAAGATTTAAATTATATATACTTTATATATAAAGGACTAAACTTGTAAAAGTTTATAAATCGAGGGTATATATTGCCATTTTTGCAAACTTAAAAATATAAAATATAATATTTTTATATAAATTATAAAAATATATATTAATATTATAAAATGATCCGAGCGCATTATAAAACAATTACGTTATATAATTAACGTAATTTATCATCGACTAGCTTTTGAAGAAACTTAAAAATCTATCGTATCACGTTACTAGGGAATTCATGTGAGGGGTTCCATTTGGGTATTTGTTTTGACGAGTTTGATGGGTTTACGATTTAAAGTGCCCTGACTCCTCAAACGATACTACATGCGTCTAGATACGATAGCCGCCGAACAGTGATACAATTATGTACATAAATTAATAAATCAAAAGAAAAACGTTAAACGTTGATGAAATTTTTGAAGACATAAAACCGATCAACACAAAGAACTATACAAATTACCCATGTTTGCATGACCGTAGCTGTTACTTTCATACTTGATATACCTTTTGCTATAAATCAGATTTTCCCTGTTAAGGTGAGTTCATAGCCTCGCATTTTAAATCTTCTAATTTTTCATAAACCCGCGAGGGGGATACATGCTATAAACCATGAATACGAGTGTTTTTCCAACTGTATGCTATCCTGATATATTATTGCCTAAGTCCTTACTTTTGCCATTAAGACCCCACTATCATAAACTGTTAATAGATCTATTTAAGACTGAACTTCCCTGTTGGTGTATCTATACTTTCTGGTAACCAAACACACTTCATTTGAATCACTATGCGGGTGTTTGGCAAAGGCACCCGTTGGGGCAACTTCTTGTGATTATTGATTATCTCAAGGTCTCGGTGTCATGAGCTTAGGGCAATAATACTGTTTTCCATAATAATTATACTCATTGCAATTATTACACTTATGGGTGTATAACAACGTAACCCACTATTATGATGACTTGTATTCAAACTGTTTACCATAAACCTATGAATTTCACTCAACCTTTGTGTTGACCTTTTTAGCATGTTTATCTCAAGTAACTGAGCATCTTATGGCACGGAGTGGCACGGACTTGAAGATGGCTAAACTGTTATCATTCAAACTTTATGTTTTCATGTAGATTTTGGGACCTCTATTTGTAAAAACTCTGATGAAATAATGAATGATAACTAAATTTTCCAAAAACGTCTCTTTACGATTCATTTTCTATGATTATGACTGTTTTACTATGAAATAATACCCCAGATTAGCTTCCGCTGCTATATTTGTCAAAATGGGGGTGTTATAGATTGGTATCAAGAGCCACGGTTATAGAGAACAAGGTTGAAACCTTAACTATAACTACCTTTCTTTTTTCCATCCAAGAAAGTCCTCCGTGCCACTTTATCTCTCAAATAGTATGTAAAGATACATAACTATTATACTATTATATAAATAACTTATGTTATTTACCACTAGGTTGTTAACAGAGTAATGTCTTCTCCCAACCACCATACTTCCGATATTGAGGATGCTTTTTCCTCTAACTTTCCTGACTATATCCCGGCTTCACCGGACTATGTCTCAGCTTCACCAGGAAAAACTTATTCTGGCTCTTCAAATAACTCATTTGGTTTAGTTCCGATAGCTTCACTAACTCTTTCACTTTTTCATGATGACCTCTATATGAAGGTCATGCATGCATACTATGCTAAAGAATCACCTATTCCACTGCCAACTATTGTGCCTTCATCTTCAATGCTATCTCCAATGTTTAGTCCTCAAGAATTCTTTCTTCCTGAGGAATTATTGCCACTTAAGAAACAAGGTCGTGACCGATCACCCTCCTCTACTTCTGCCCTACCTCAAGAATTTAAGATAGGATAAAGCTCTCATAAGACAAGTCTGGAACGTCACGAGGAGCAAATTGAGGAAATATTGAATCATCTAGATGAACTCTCTCTCGACCGCATTGAGCATATAGAAGACAAGATAGAAGGTCTTGGAAAAGGTCGGGTGATCATACAACAAGATTTTGACAATCTGAAACCTGAACTCTGAGAGTCTCATACTCAAATTGCTAAACTTTAAAAAAAGCAAATAGGAAATAACAGCAAGATTGCTCTGGCTCGCTTCAATAATTGCAAATCAGAATAAATCATGGAAGAATGCTCCCCCTTATTCAAGGCATCAAGGTATTATCAAAAACATACAAAAAAGGTTAGTGCGAAACTAGATTCACTGTTGGACAAGTATATATAACTAAATGTATATAAGATGCACCCTTTAATTGATTGACGGAAGCTCCCCTTGTTTGGGACACCAATAAATTAAGTTATGGAAGTGTACTATGAAACATAGTTAGTAGACAAGCGCACTGTTGATAGAAATAATGCCTAAAAACGTTATTAATATTTTTCAATCTCTCTACGTTTTGATAATCACAAAATATAAAAACGCTCTATGTAAAATTAAACGTAGACAAGTAATTAATCATAAATTTCCATTTCAAAAATTTAATCACTTAAAGGTATGAATAAATAAATGCTTAGTTTATTTTATGATCAAAAGAATTTTTAATTTTCTTAAACCTTTCATTTTTATAAAATGTAACAAACATTTTTAAAACTTATAAAAAAACAATTTTGTATTTATAAGAAATGTTTTATTTAAAATAAATATTTTGAATTCAAATTTTCTATCTAAAAATGGATATATTTGATTCAGAAAACACCTCCCCTGGAAAAGACAAAAATGAGAGCGTCTACCTATGGGCGGCCCCCTTAGTGATAAGGGGGCCGACATAGGAGCTAAGGGGGGCGGCCAGGCAAAAACGCTCCCAGCTTTGCCTATAAATAATGAATTGTTCCTAACAGATTTTTCACCTTTTTGCACACATATTCTTTCTGTTCTAAAATCAGTTTACATACACTTCCATTCCTTTGATCATTTAATTCTAAGTATATGTTTTCAAGTGATTCAAGCTTAGATCTTCAAGTGCTCGAGAAGAATACTTCCTACCATCAAGTTACGAAGTATTATAGCTTAGTTCGTGTTCACGTAACGTAGTTATGTTTGTGTTGTATCTTGTTATTCTTTTATATCTTGTGTAAATTGTGTAATAGTTAGATCGTGGTGATCGTAGAAAGAATAGTTAGACCGTGGTGATCGTAGAGAGAATAGTAAGATCGGGTGATCGTGTTAACGTTTAGGTGAAGTGAAGTGTTGATAGTGCGGTTAGTATTTTAGGCCTCAAAATACAAAGTGTATGGTAGGTTGGTTCTAGCTAAGATTAGGACACGACATTTGGCTTAGTGTCATAAATTGGTGTAAGCTACTTGTGTACGGTTTTCTCCGCCTAAAGGGAGTTTGTTGACATAGTAAAGAGAACTCCTGAGTTGGGTACTCGAGGTGTGGAGTAGGGCGAAGAGGAGCTTTGTTACCAAACCATTATAAATCCTTATGTTGTGGTTTGATCTTTCTAACTCTTATCTCTTTACTTGCATATTTACATTGTTTCTTGCTGTCATTTATTTTCTTAGCTATATTGTTCGTATTGGGTATACATTGAGATCACATAAATTCGAACCTAAGTTTTTATAATCAAACGATACATTAAATTAAAAAATGTATCAGGAGCCACGTCTAACAAGGGTTTTAAAATAAATTGTATTTTAACACTTGAATCGATCTATAGAATTGGAAAAATATTTAGAAGGGCAATCTATGCAAAGACCACCACTATTTGAAAGCGATGGTTTTATTTATTGGAAAAATAGATTCGAAACTTATGTGAAATCAAAAGATCTAGATCTTTGGCATGTTATTACCCATGGTGATTTTCCACCTATTGAAAATAATCCCAAAACTAAAAAGGATGAAATTATACCACTTGAAAAACAAAGCGATGATCTTAAAAAGAGACTTGCTAAAAATAATGAAGCAAAAATGGTTATTTATAATGCTTTTCCACGTAAAGAATACAAAAGAATTTTTATGTGCAAAACCGCAAAAGAAATTTCGGATACTTTATTAATCACTAACCAAGGTAATAGTTAAGTCAAAGATAATAAAATAGAGCTTCTTGTTTAACAATATAAACAATTTACGATTCTGGAAAAGGAATTGATAGATAATGGATTTGCTAGATTTAATACTATTATTACTAGTCTAAAAGCACTTGATGAAGGTTTTTCTAGCAAGAACTATGTTAGAAAATTTCTTAGGGCACTTCATCCCAAATGGCGCGCAAAAGTTATGGCTATTAAAGAGTCGAAGGACTTGACATCACTATCACTTGACGAACTTATTGGTAATTTGAAAGTTTATGAATAATAAAGAAGATTCTGAAATAGTCAAAGGCAAAAGAGAACAAAGTAGATCTCTTGCCTTGAAGGCTAAAAAGGAATCTAGTGATAAAGAAAGCTTGACTTCCGATAGTGAAGATGAAGAATACGCCATGGCCATGGGAGACTTCAATAAATTCTTCAAAAGACGAGGAAGATTTGTAAGACAACCACGTGATGAAAGAAAGTCATTTCAAAAAGGTAAAAATGACAAAAATGATAAAAGTAAGAGAAAATGCTTTAGATGTGGAGATCCAAATCATCTCATTGGAGAATGCCTAAAACCACCAAGAAACAATAATCAAAGAGATTTCGTTGAAGGAACATGGAGTGATAGCGACGAAGATAAAGAAGAAAAGACTAAAGACGAAACTTGTCTTATGGCTCAAGCATCTAATGAGGTACTTTCTGAAACCGAATTTTTTAGTGATGACTTATCATCTATAGATGAAAAAGACTTAGATAGTGAATATAATCGATTATGCAAATTAGGTCTAAAAGTCATGGCTAAGAATAAATCACTAAAACTAATTAAAATCGACTAAAAAATGAAGTACTCGAATTAAAAGAAAAAGTGTCTCTATTATAGAAAAACTAAGTAGTTAATCTTGGATGTAAAACATGTAAAGTCTTAAAAATGAAAACGAAAAACTTGAGGAAGAAATATCTAAACTTAATAAATTTTATAAAAGTACTCATTCACTCAAGAAAATGTTAAGTTTTCAAAAACCATTCAGAGATAAATCGGGTTTAGGATTTAATTCGGCCGAAGCATCAACTAGTGAGACTAAACAAATAAACTTTGTAAAACCACAAGAACTTGAACCTAAGTCTATTAAAGAAAAATCTGTAGAATTAAATTCATGCTCAAGACCTAAATATATACTAGTTAACAATATTAAAGTTCCCGTTGCAACTAACGATGAAGTAAAGAGTTTTTATAAACCTTCGTTAAAACCCGGACTTGGATTTACCAAACCCAAAATTAGATCAAAAACTCCTCCTCCAAAAAGAACTAATAATTCTCACCATCGGTCTAAAACACCACTACCTAGGAGAAATCAAGATAGGAAAAATCACTCCAACACATATCCCACAATGTGGAATTATTCACAACAACCAAACTATATTCCATGAGGAATGTGTCCACCCTATATGTATCCGAATCAAATGCAACATATGCAAAGTATGTTTGGCACTAACAATGTTGGACCCATGAGATATGGGGTACCAAATGTTTGAATTATTATGCTATTTAAAAAGATATGATTGGGAATAAATTTGGAGCCCGACAAGTGGATTAAAGATAGTGGATGTTCTAAACACATGGCGGGTAACCGAAAGCTATTTTCTACATACCAAGCATACAACAGAGGTAACATTATCTTCGGAAGTAATTTACGGGGTAACATTATAGGCAAAGGTATGATTTCTCATGACTCCCTTGTTATTAAAAATGTTTAGCACGTAGATAATCTAAAATATAACTTGCTAAGTGTTGGTCAAATATATGATAATAAGTGCAAAGTAATATTTACCGAACATAATAGCAAAATAATTAGAGACGAAAAAGTCATAGGTAGATGAATTAGAAAAAAGAGGATTATATGTGATGAAACTAGGAAATAAGCCGAAAGATAAATTATGTCTTACAACCTTAGATGGAAATTCCACTCTATGGCATATGAGATTAGGTTACGCAAATATGCAAATGATTCAATCTCTAGTATCTAAGGAGTTAGTTAGAAATCTTCCCAAACTTAAGTTCAACCGACACTTTTGTGACGCTTGCAAAATTAGAAAGCAAGCTCATGCTAGTAATATAGCCAAAAATATAGTCTCGACAACCAGTTGCTTAGAACTATTACATATGGACTTATTCGGTCCTTTCGCCATACGAAGTTATGGAGGAAATTGATATACCTTAGTAATTGTAGACGACTATTCTCGATTTACATGGATTAGATTTAAAAAAAATAAAACTTAAGCTTTCGAAAAAATTGAAATATTTAGTAAAATTATTCAAAACAAATTAGGATGTTCACGATCGGGAATTTGATAATGAAGTACAATTCAGAAATTATTATGACTTTAATAGAATCATAATTTTTCCGCTCCTCGTACTCTACAATCAAATGGGGTAGTAGAAAGAAAGAACCGTTCTTTACAAGAAATGAGTAGAACCATGTTAAATGAACAATCCGTTCCACAAAAGTTTTGGTGTAACGCGGTCGACACATCAACTTATATAATTAATAGGATTTTAATTAGACACATTCTAGGAAAAACTCCGTATGAATTATTAAAAGGTAGGAAACCTAATCTTAACTACCTCAAAGTATTTGGAAGCAAATGCTTCATTCTTAATACAAAATATTATCTCACTAAGTTTGACCCAAAGTCTTACATAGGTTTTTCCTAGGATACTCGCAAAATAGTAAAGCTTATATAATTCTAAACAAACAAACCATAAGAGTTGAAGAATCCTTAAATGTGACATTCGATGAAACTCCTCCCCCACCTAAAACTCCTTTAGAGGATGATGATTTAGTTGAAGAAGAAGCTATTAAGGATAGTGAAATAAAACTTTTAAGCAATGAAGTCGAAGATAAGTCGTTAGAAGATGATGAAATAATTAACATTAAAGAATCTAAAAGTCATCCATTAGAAAATGTTATTGGAAATTTAAATCAAAGAATTCTTAGATCTCAAGCTTAAGATAAATGTAGTTTCTTTTGTTTTCTTTCCACTATAGAACCTAAAAACATAAATGAAGCATTAGGAAATGAAAGTTGGGTAGTTGCTATGCAAGAAGAATTAAATCAATTCATCGCTAGCTATGTTTGGGAATTAGTCTCAAATCCTAAGAATATGACTATTATTGGAACTAAATGGGTATATAGAAACAAGCTTGACGAAAATGGTGTCGTGTCTAGAAACAAAGCTAGGCTAGTCGCCCAAGGTTATAATCAACAAGAAGGAATTGATTATGATGAAACTTACACTCCCGTAGCTAGATTAGAATCCATAAGAATTTTATTAGCTTATGCGTGGGCACAAGATTTCAAATTATTTCAAATGGATGCGAAGAGTGCATTCCTTAATGGTTTTATCAATGAGGAGGTTTACGTGGAATAAACTCCGGGATTCATTGACTTCGCAAAACCTAATCATGTTTATAGACTCAAGAAAGCACTTTATGGACTCAAACAAGCTCCTAAAGCTTGGTACGATAGGCTAAAAGCCTTTCTTATTAAACATGATTATAATATAGGAATGGTAGATAACAGACTCTTCACTAAAAAGAAAAATTCTAACCTCATAATTGTTCAAATATATGTCGACGACATTATATTCGGATTAACTTATCAAGAATTATGTGATGATTTTGCCAAGATCATGCACGACAATTTTGAAATGAGTATGATGGGCGAGCTAAACTTTTTCTTAGGACTAAAAATAAAATAATTAGAAGACGGTATATTCTTCAATCAATCATAATATATAAAAGAAATGCTTAAGAAATGTAGATTAGAAGACTCTAAGCCAATAAAAACTCCTATACCTATGAAAACGAAACTCACAAAGGATGAAGAAGGTGAGTCCGTGGATAGCACTAAGTATAGAGGTATGATAGGTAGTTTACTATACTTAATGGCAAGTAGGACCAATATCATGTTTAGTGTTTGCCTTTGTGCCCACTTTCAAGAGGATCCTAAAACCTCTCATCTTGAAGCGGTTAAAGGTATCTTCTGATACATTAAAGGCACTATGCACTTGGGATTATGGTATCCTAACAGGTCCAACATAGAAACCGTAGTATATGTCGACTCTGATTATACGGGAGATTATGTGGACCAAAAAAGCACTAGCGATATTTGTACATTTATGGGATGTTGTTTAACATCTTGGTTTTCGAAGAAGCAAACCTCTCTGCTATTTCCACTATCGAAGCCGAATACGTAAGCGCCAAAAAGGCATGCCAACAAGCACTATGGTTGAAACAAGCTCTCGTAGATTACGGCACTAGGCTCGATGATATTCCTATAATGTGTGATAACAAAGGAGCTATAGATTTAAGTAAAAATATCATTCAACACTCACGTAGAAAACACATTGAAATTCGTCACCTTTTCCTTCGTGACAATGTGCAAAAAGGAAACATATCCATAGAAAAAGTTTCATTAGTGCCGACATTCTAACTAAACCCCTTAAACATGAGCCATTTAATTACTTACGTCTAGGTCTAGGAATGATGAAACAAATTGACTAAATACTTAGTAAGTAACCATGATACCACAAACTTAACTTACTCAAAAGTAACAAAACATTGAACCACAATCAAAGTTAACATGCAAAAATCAAAAAATCAAAAAAACAAAAATCGTCAGATAGGCGGCCTCCTTAGCTCTCAAGGGCAGCCCCCTTAGTGATAAAGAGGCCGACCATCTGACAGTTCCAATTTTTTTAAACTCTAAAACTGCTTCTTTAAATGACAAACTTAACTTAACCAAAAATATCACAATAATAATCCAATCTCAAACTATAATCTATAATAAATAACACATACAATAGGATTCAATCTTGCATTAATTTCTCTTATGTGTCTAGGATTCAAATTTTGCACAAAAATCAAAAATTGGGAGTCTTTCTTAATTAGAACTATGAAGCTAATAACTATCATAATAGTAGTAGGAATTGTTTGCATTTCGCACAAAACTAATTTCGCATACTATATATATATATTTATATATTATATATATTATATATATATTCTATATATATATATATTATATATATAATATATATATATATACAAAACCCCAATTTTATTTCTTGAAAAATTTCTCACGATTAGAAAATTTGAAAACTATTTTCATACATTGTTAATATATGCTAAAAACGTTTTCCATGCAAGCATGATGATCTCACATTTGTTGTCGAAATATATAATCTAATATATATTTTTCTACACTCTTGATTGAGCAAAATTAAATCAAGGAGCGCTTGGATTATTTTTTAGGTTTTATTTTAGAGTCGAAATAATCGTTACTCCACATTTATTGCATATAGGCACACACTAGGATTTGAAATCCTAATCATAAATATACATATAAGCATGACGTGTTTGTAAAATTAATAAATATCGGTCTTTAAATCAAGCTTAGAAATTGATTTCAAAAGACTTCACTAGAAACACACATTAACAAATGCTTAAAAAGAACAATTAAACCTCTTAAGTCAAAAACTTTTCATGAAGGTCATCCCATGTTTAAGTTAATATGCATCTTGTTATATGTAGAACTCATCATAATTACCTATTAGTTGTGTAAGTTTATTTGCATGCTTATACATATACTTTTGCTTGCTAAGTGTTTATGCAAATTAGCCTTGATTGCTATAATAAAATTGGGACTTGCGGTAAAATAGGCACAAAACAGTCCACCTTTTTACTATTTTTAGAAGAAAACAAAAACTTGGACAACCTGGACTTTTCTAGGAGGCGGCCCCCTTAGCACATAAGGGCGCCCCCCTTAGTGATAATGAGGCTGGCCATATAGATAAAGGGGTCGGCCATCTGAAACACGAATTTTACTATTTCTTTCTGCTTTTTGACCCTCTTTCACCTAGACCTAACTATCCTTTCCTAAAACTCACCAACATTTCTTGGATTAATATTCTCACAATGTTTATCAACCCTTAATAATCTCATATCCTTAGTATAAATAAGCCTTCATCCTCACCACCTTCATCATACTCAACTCTTTCCTAATGTCATCTCCTCAAAAATCACTATCCAAACCATCCAAGGTAGCTAAATTTTTTGTAAGACCCATATGGAGAAAGAAGCTAACATATTGTAACACTTCCAATGAGGTTGATGTTAACTTACCTACACCAATTCCTAAACCACCATCTCCTTGGAATGAACCTCCAAAAGAAAACACTTACATAGCACTCTCAAACCAAGTTTTACCTCCACCCCACTTACCACCACTTTTTGATCCCTATGTCGTTGTTGCCTTGCAAGCAAATCAAGACATCAATCCAACACCACCTTCACCTCCTCGCTCTCCAACTAGGGAACGACTTGTTGATGAGATAAATCAACTCTAAGATTTATCAAACCTTCTAGCTATGCATCTTTCGCAATGTACCACTCCTTCATCACCCTATTCTTTAAACTAGTTGCACACTCTCAACTTAAATCAAATTGAATATCATATTGGCTATTCCCTATGTTGCCGCTACAACCAAATCTATTTCTTATCCTTAAGTGAAGATCTCAATTGGATTAAATTTCTTCTTACTTGCCCACAACCACCACTTCAAGTTCAACGAGACTACCCACCAACAACCGTCTTCTCACCAAACTCTCTACCAACAACCAACTAAGCACGTTACATGCTTAATTTTTCTTGCTTTCAAATAAAATTCCAACCTACTCCTTTTGTAAGCAAGTCCTATGGCAATCTAGGAAAATTAGGACCTTTGTAGTTTTTAGTTATGTATGATGTATTATGCATCAAGCATAATATTTTAACTTGATGTATGCATGATTGTGTTTTATACACAATTGTTATGTTTTAATGAATGGTCTTGAACCTTATGCTTTTAATTTGTTAGTATGTATGTAATGTTGGTTGATTAACTCCTATTCTTATATAGTTGGGTGCTGGATGATATATATATTTGTGACAAATTAATTGACACATATATATTGTTACAATTAAATATTTTTTTATGACAATGCTAAAGTCACCATTGTTCAATTCCTTAGTCCCCTCAAATGAGGGGGAGTACACATCAAGAGGGAGCGTTTATTTCCTTAATTTTACACAAATCATCGATGAAGCCTTTTCGATTCTACAAAAGGGGAGAAATAAAATAAAACTCACTAAATACTTGTTTAAAAATAATTTTACATTTTATGAGTTTAGATTTTGTAATCATCAAAAATGGAGAGATTGTTGATAGAAATAATGCCTAAAAACAATATTAATATTTTTCGATCTCTCTACGTTTTGATAATCACAAAATGTAAAAACACGCTATGTAAAATTAAACATAAACAAGTAATTAGTCGTAAATTTTCATTTCAAAATTTTAATCACTTAAAGGTATGAATAAACAAATGCTTAGTTTATTTTATGATCAAAGGAATTTTTTTTCTTAAACCATAGATTTTTATAAAATGTAACAAACATTTTTAAAACTTATACAAAACAATTTTGTATTTATAAGAAATGTTTTATTCAAAATAAATATTTTGAATTCAAATTTCCACCTAAAAACGGATATATTTGATCCAGAAAACACCTCCCTTGGAAAAGACAAAAATAAGAGCGTATGCCTATGGGCGGCCTCATTAGTGATAAGGGGGCCGGCATAGGAGCTAAGGGGGCCGGACAGGTAAAAACGCTCCCAACTTTGGCTATAAATAATGGACTATTCCCAACAGATTTTTTACCTTTTTGCACACATATTCTTTCTGTTCTAAAAATTAGTTTACATACACTTCCATTCCTTTGATGATTTAATTCTAAGTATTTGTTTCCAAGTGATTCAAGCTTAGATCTTCAAGTGCAAGAGAAGAATACTTTCTACCATCAAGTTACAAAGTATTATAGCTTAGTTTGTGTTCACGTAACGTAGTTGCGTTTGTGTTGTATCTTGTTATTCTTTTATATCTTGTGTAAATTGTGTAATAGTTAGATCGTGGTGATCGTAGAAAGAATAGTTAGATCATGGTGATCTGATGCGTATTTTTGTTAACCGTGTTTTATGTAAAGTGGTATATATTTCCGAGCCTTGTATAGGAAAATGTAGTTTACGGGAATTCATTTAAGCTAATTAGGCCTAGGTGTCGGGCTAAAGCCTATTAATTCGGTCCATTAAAGGCCCAAACGTCCGAACAAGGAGTCCATACTCTTTGTAGTATAAATACAACCCTCCTAGCATGTTAGGAGGGTGTTGGTTCTCATTTCTTTCTTTCTAGTAATCAACCATTCTTCATTTTCTCTCCTCTTCTTTCTCTCTCTAAAAACTCTCATATTCTATCTCTACAATCTCAAGTATTTCATGTATGTATGTATGTGAAATGATGGCTAACATGTGGTATCAAGAGCCAAGGGGTTTTATGTGATTCTTATGTGCATTTTTTCTTTGTTTTCTTTGGTTCAAACACTACACAAAAAGGGTTTTATTTTTTGTGTGTTCAAAAA
>BQNB010049155.1:3182-10682 GCA_026074375.1 Tanacetum coccineum | reverse complement strand
TTGTAACCCTCGACCTTTTAGAAGACTGCAACATCGATTATGAGCCGGCAAGATGCAGCAAACTTTTTTCAGTCTAGGATTTTTATTCTTACTATGGGCTTTCTTTAGAAGACTACCACATCCTTGTTAACCAAAACAGACCTGAATTTTTGACCTGGCAGAACCTTTTGAAAAGTTGAATTGTATATACCATACTTGGTAGCTTGATTTTCATTTTTCTTTTTTTTTTTTTGATCTTTTTTTACTTAAACTATTTATTTTTTTTTTTTTTTTTTTTTTTTTTTTTACTAATTTCTTTTTTTTCTCTTTACTTATTGTTTTTTTGTTTTTTTCTGTCTTTATTTTTTAATTTTATTTTTCTTGTATCTATTGTCTTATTTTAGTTGACAGATCTTTATATTATTAACTAATAACTCACAAAAAAATCTCAAAAACAACGTACAAATATCAGGAACATTATCCGCCTGTGAATTTCAAAGGCTAATTCTTTATGGTGTGAGAACTAAAAATCAAATACTACAACTAAATGTTTTAGACTGAATTTCTAGTTTTGACACTTTATATTGTAAAGGCTAAAAACCAACCTTCCCCACCTTGAAAAATTATGAAACCAACATTTCCAGAAACTAGACTCATTGAATTTAGTCTTAGGCTCAAGAATCATATTAAAATCAATTTTTATCATTAAGATACACCCCGTTGAACATGACCTAAAATTCTGCCCAATATTATCAAACATGAAAACCTTAATTAACACCCATTAAAACCAACCCTAGGGTTTCTAATCTTGTAGTTTCTTATTAATTACACCATTAATAATATCTAGCGTTTCATAACATATAATTTAACCATTTTAATTAGATTAAACCCTAGAGAAATTGACAAGAACATAACCACATTATTTCTTACAACCTTTAAGATTTTTATAAAACTTTTTGTATATGTAATCATGGTGACAATAGGAGTGAAACAAAAATCAAGACTTACCTATAGAGACCAAGATGAGAACAAGAACAAACACCAAAATGAAGGATCACACAAGAACACCAAGGCTTGAAAAACTTTACCCGAATCACCAACTTCTTCTTGCAAATTCTAGAGATGATTACACAAGATTTTTGGGAGTGAAAATTTTGAGAGAATCATCTAAAGTGAGAGGGAGGCGGAGCCGGATTTATAAGGATGGAGAGAGGGGAGACAAAATCTTTTTATTGATTTAAAAGATTACCAAATGTTTATGTTTATCTTAATTTCTTTACACTCTTTTCCCAAAATAAGTTTTATTACAAAAATAAAAGATTTTGGTGTAAACCACCCTTAAGGGCCGGTTATGGATGATGGAGGAGAGGACAAAAATATTTTCTTCCATTTTTGAAGTTTACACAAATATTTACTAAAACCTTTTTAATCTTACTACTTAAAATAATCTTAATCAATAACGGAAGTTTAATAAACCCTAATAACCAAAATTCAAAATATTTTCTTATTAAATAAAAGGGGGCCAGATTTTATACCTTTTATTTAGGAATTTATATTTTTTTTATTAATAATACATCTTATATTATATCCTTAATATTTATAGATATTTATAAACCAAAGTTGTAAATTTCAAATCTAATTTATAAACTTTAGTTAAATTCAAACTTACCAATATGAATGGAAATTCGCATTTATGAGGGTTTTTACAACTCTTCCCCTCTAAAAAGAAATTTGTGTCCTCGAAATTGAAATCAAAATTGAAATAGGTAGATGAATTCAAAGTTATTTAGATTACCAAAGATGACACAATTGGTATGACCAACGATAGGGGCGCGATGAACAGTCAACTAATTTATACCAAGACTAATATCAAGATCACTCTTTTCTAAGGGAAACAATTAGCAAAATGAATCTTATCATCAAAATGAAGCGGACAATTCTGATATTCGTGGTCGGACTTTTCATAGGCGTAGATATCGATATGGTATAATTAAGTGGCATAGGAGAAATGTGCTTGGCAAACGAAACAAAAATCACAGTGACGTGATCACCGTATCAAATAAACATAAAACAAGTCACTACCATAGTCATCAGAGACGGATTCCATAAACGTACCGAGTGAGAGTATAGCCCGCCTGATCCTTAGTTGAGAAATTCCTTGGTCACTGAATGAAACAGAGAAGACAATTTATGAGTTAAGATCAAATACGAAAGAAGACGAATCATGTCAAAATGGAAACCTAAGTCTAACCCAATCCTCACAGTCATAACCTAGGTTCTACAGGGCCAGTAACCAGTCTCTGAAACCAAATGTAACACCCTCCGCTTCTATAAAGAGACTAAGAGTAAGTTATGTATCAATATCTGAACAAAATATAACGCAACGGAAGACTTTATTAATTAAAATACTAAGCTCATGAAACAAATGACTTCGAAAAGTATTAAATTCAACAAGGACTAAAAGAAAAGAGATCTTCAAAAGGAAAGGTCTTTAAAACATAAATCCAAAAGAAAATGGTTCTTCTAAAGGTGTTGTCCTCTACAAAGCTCCTATTCTTAACGACTCATTCCCCAGCTTCCCTCTTAGTCACCTGTCCGCAGAAAAAGAAAACGCGGCTAAGTCTAACACTAATTGAAAAGAAAATAATATAGATAACGTTGTAATACAACGAGGAATGAATAAACGGATCATGAGAAACTGTCAAACAAATGTCAAACGATATATATGAATCAATGAATAGATAAGAGTAATCAAAGGAATGCCCACGAGCCCAAACAAATGTCTAAAGCATGCCATGTCCTTAACCCTATAACCAAATAACAATATCATAATCAAATGTACACAGGTAAATTCAATTCCCATGATGTACCAATTTATATGGGTGGTTAGTAGCACCTAACCAACCATTTCACACTAAACTGAACGAAACCAATACCGAGGAAGCAAACCTACGCACCCTACAAAACAAAGGCCATATCCAGATACACCAGCACTATGGCGAGTGTACGAACATATATAATCAAATCATAATAAGTGCACATACAAAAGGGAACGCCGTAGACCAATCCACCGCCACAGATAGTGTCATGCCATCAGTGCATCAATGACATGGCCATGGTACCTCCATGACTAGTTACAAATAGCTCGCAAGATGTAAAAAGCAAAAGATATAATGAACAAAATAACTAATCAACAAACAACAACCACTCTCCCCCCCACCACAAAATCCGCATCACCTCAAAACAAACACAACAACCGGAATCAACAAATCCTAATCAAATTCAACAAGAGTAAGGATCCCACCTCCAACGTAATATCACACTAAAACAACCGAATCACATCCCTCCGATCTCCAGTCACTATGATTCCCAAACCAACAAGTCCAGTACATAACATACCCAACACCAACACAGCAACGGAGAGCCCGAACTATGAAGTAACAAAAGGATCACAACCACGACACCGATCACAAAATCCATAATTACCATATTATATCACAAACTTATTTCATAAGTTATATAACTTCATCTTACATAATAAAAGAGTTTACTTTGACATAATTAAGTTTTTCCCAAAATTTTTGAAATTTTAAAACTACCTAATTTCAGGAATCTTCCATACACAACATGACCCATAAAAAACATCATCTATATTAACAGCCAAATCACAGAGTACCCACCACATTCTCATACACTCATGATCATTGATAATAATTTACTTCCATGTTTAATTATCCTTTTAACCCTTGTTAACCAAAACAGACCTGAATTTTTGACCTGGCAAAGCCTTTGAAAAGTTGACACGTATTTACCATACTTAGACAACTCAGAAAAATCTCAAAACAATCATGGACGTAGATAATAACATGAACATTGATCCTTGCAATTCAAATTCGAATTCATTATGGTTTGAGAACTAAAAATCAAATACAAAACAAATTTTTGAGACTAAGAATTCCAGTTTTGACACTTTATCTTGTAAGGATAAAAACCACTCCCGACCTTGAAAAAATATGAGACCAACTTTACCAGAAAACTAGAACTCATTTAAATGTCCTTAGGCTCAAGAATCATATTAAAATCAATTTTTATCATTAAGATACACCCCGTTGAACATGACCTAAAATTCTGCCCAATATTATCAACCATGAAAACCTTAATTAACACCCATTAAAACCAACCCTAGAGTTTCTAATCTTGTAGTTTCTTATTAATTACACCATTAATGATATCTAGGGTTTCATAACATGTAATTTAACCATTTTAATTAGATTAAACCCTAGAGAAATTGACAAGAACATAAACACATTCTTTCTTACAACATTTTAGGTTTTTATGAAAAAAAATTGTATATGTAATCATGGTGACAATAAGAGTGAAACAAAATCAAGAATTACCTATGGAGACCAAGATGAGAACAAGAACAAACACCAAAATCAAGGATCACGCAAGAACACCAAGGCTTGAAAAACTCTACCCGAACCACCAACTTCTTTTTCCAATTTCTAGAGAGGATTACACAAGATTTTTGGGAGTGAAATTTTTGAGAGAATCATGAAAATGAGGGAGGAGGGGGCCGGATTTATAAAGATGGAGAGAGGGGAGACAAAATCTTTTTATTGATTTAAATGATTTCCAAATGTTTATGTTTATCTTAATCCCTTTACACTCTTTTCTCAAAATAAGTTCTATTACAAAAATAAAAGATTTTGGTGTATAACCACCCTTAAGGGCCGGTTATGGATGATGGAGGAGGGGACAAAAATATTTTCTTCCATTTTTGAAGTTTACACAAATATTTACTAAAACCTTTTTACTCTTAATACTTAAAATAGGTTTTAAACAATAAAGGAAGGTTAATAAACCTAAATAACCAAAATTTAAAATATTTTCTTATTAAATAAAAGGGGCCCAGATTTTATACCTTTTATTTAAGAATTTATATTTTTTTATTAATAATACATCTTATATTATATCCTTAATATTTACAGATATTTATAACCTAAGGTTTTAATTTTAAATGCTTATTAATAAACTTTAGGTTATATTCAAAATTACCAATATGAAATGAAATTCGAATTTTTAGGTTTTACACAAACTATAAGCCTAACTATATGCGTACAAATAGAAAAGGCTTAAACTATTTGAGATTCTCCAACTCTTCCACGAAAAACGAATAATCCATGCTCCCAACTTGCACACATCTGAACGAAGAATGACCATAGAAACTTCAGCCATATATACGAAAGTTCTTAGGCATCTTCCATCGGCCAAGCAACTGCTTCACCGAATCCGTATTCTTAAAACGAAGAGAAAGGAGCTTTAACCGAACATTCACCATGATCATGTCTCGTATCTCTTCCGGGGATCTTCTAACATTTTTGAATGTTCTATTATTTCGCTCAAACCATATGAAATACGCTGTAGCAGCAACAATAAGCTTACCAATGATGCATCGAGCCGTCCTCTTATTACCCATAGGCTGCAAATAAAGGATAATATCATGCATGGCTGGAGGCAGCATGTCCATATTAACTAAACCCTTCACATACCTCCATACCTTTGCTGCAAATGCACACTCAAAGAAAGGGTGCGTGTGTGAGTCCGGCTGCATATTACAAAGCTTACAACGAAGCAAGTTTACATCAGTAGATGTCCCGACATCCGATTACCTCATTCTATCATGAGTTTTGAGACCATTCCTCATAACCAACCATAAGTGGAAAGCATGACGAGGAATATTGTGCGAAAACCAAACTATCTGAAACCAATCAACCTGATTTCCATGGAGACGAATGGCTTCCCAAGCTTTAGCAACCGTGAATGAAGATAAATTACCATTAAGATCACGCCATTGTCTCATATCAGATTTTAAACCATCAAGGGCAGGAACTAAAATATTTCCAATGTCTGAGGCCTTATGTAACCATGATTGGGGCCACGCCCAAGCCCCATTCACAATCAAATCAGCCACTTTGCTTTGTAGATGGAAACCCTCCCTAGTGATGTCTCAACGACTTAGAAAGTTTATAAGCGGGCAAGAAGAGGACCAATGATCATACCAAAGCGAAGTAGTTAAACCGTTTCCCACTTTTACCCAAAAAATGGCTTGACAATCTCCCTTAGTTAGAGTAGTTTACGCCAACCCCAACTCATATTATTCTTTACAGGAACGTCCCAAAACATTCGACCTCTCAGCTTGTACGTGTAGATCCAACGCACCCATAGAGACTCTTTAGATGTAACTATATTCTAAATGTGGGTAGTCATTAGAGCATAGTTAAAGATATCAAGGTTGTGAAGACCAAGCCCCCCTTCACATTTAGGAAGACAAATCTCATCCCATGAAACTTTAGATTTTCCACGAATAGACTCACCATTGCACCATAAAAAACCTCGAATAAGTTGAGGAATATTGTTATATGCCATAAAACCAAATATTCCAAAACCTCCCCAAACTAATCCTTTGAAAAGTAACAAAGTCTTTTGTGGGGAGAGTTAAGAAATCACAAGTTTTAAAACACCCCGCTTTCCTATTTTTTCAATATTTTTCCATTTTTATGATTTCCAACTTATAACTTATTCATGTGTGACATAATGTATTACTTTCATTATTCATTGATAACTTTGAGGATTACGGAACAAAAAGCACAAAAAAATGTCCAAATGGATGAATTTATCGTCCCCAACTTTCACTTCTCCAAGCCAAGCTAAAAAACAAGATCATTGTAAAATACAAGTTATGATGCTAAAACTACTCATAAAGCTAATTGTGTATTACTTCTCCTCCTTTATTCTTAATTTTGTATCTCAAGATTTTATTTAAGTCATATACTCGAAGGCTCTTTAAGACTTTATTTTTATACTTATTAATTCCAAAAATAAAGGGTAACGGTTAAGACGCAATAATTAGTTCCTAGCCCTTTTCAAAAGAACAAATGTCATCAAAATGAACTCCACATCGAGGTGACCAAAATTTGGCTTTTATTAGGTTACTTAAGCATGGCTCCATTCATGTCATATACCCTTAGGCTCTTTAAGACATAAATGGACCAATCTTATTTGCACCATATACCCTACGGCTCTTTAAGGTACAAACAAGACAAAAAATTAAGCAACATTATCCATTTCATATACCCTAAGGCTCTTTAAGGAACGAATAAGGCTATAATTTCACTTATTAAATTCTACTTACCCCATATACCCTAAGGCTCTTTAAGGGATAATCAAAATATTTATTCATGTGATACATATAGTATGCCAAATTAAGTATTCCTGATGTATACTCATCTTAATCACAAAGGAACTAAAGAAAACTTTTATGAACTAATTATTAACCAAAAAAAAACTGCACAACTCTATTTATTAAACAATTAAATATAAAGGTGAAACAAGCTAATGGGAGAAAAAGTCACAATTAACATTTGTGAGCTTTAAAGAAATCTAACTATTTCACGTTTAGCATCAAAACTTATATTCTACTCTATCATCTCTTTGTTATTCACAATTTAAAATTTCTAA
>BQNB010049154.1:0-34463 GCA_026074375.1 Tanacetum coccineum | reverse complement strand
CAAATAACGAAGAAGTTATGGCTGATTGAAGTTTGGAAATTTATATACTTTTTTTACAGCTATTTGTGAAAAATACAATATGTGCAGATTTTTGAGCGGGCGTTTTGAGCACTTTCGAGTCTGTTTCGGCCTTCCGACGAAACACGAAAGTTGTCCAAATGCTGTTTCGCTTTTAACCTGTAAATTTCGTAAATTAACAATTTGAAACGAAGAAACTAGACCAAGCCGATGGTTAGAAAATAAGAGTATATATATATATATATATATATATATATATATATATATATATATATATATACACACACATATATATAAAAGCTGGCAGATTCTTGCAGGGGCAAAATTGTCATTTTTCGTCGAGTTTCAGGTTTCGGGTAAAACTAAAAGGTTATCCGGAACGTCGTTTTGCATAAAATCTCTTTAGAGTCCGAGTCGTGAAAATGTGATATAGTATGTCATTTCGTACGGGTCAGATTTAAGGAAAATATATATATTAAAAAGTCAAAACGTTGACTTTTAAAAGTCAACTAGGTTAATATGAGACTTGTTGGGTTTTATTAAGATAATAAACACTATTATTATTACGATCATGATATTTTGGGTTTGACGACTTTAATGAATGAGGACGTTTATAAAAATAGTAACTTTCTAAAAATAGAAATTTTTCGAAAATAGATAGTTTTCAATAAAATGATACAACTTATGTTTGAAATAAAGATAGTATCTAAATTATACTAAGTGTTAGGGTCTAGGTCACGCAAGAGGATTTCTCATCACATGTGTATTTTATACGATTTCTATCGTTGCGAAGTATGCATCATTCGATCGTACTTTATTATATAGTAACCGAGCGACATAATGATAGGTCGCGGTCGAGTTCGTTATCGGTGACATTTCGTGATTGATTGATTATTGATCGTGGTCTTCGATCAAGGTGAGTTCATAGCCTCGTTTTTGAACTGTTTTAAATGTTTTATAAACCCGCGAGGGGGATACATGCTTGTTTTGAAAAATGGAACATAAGTAACATTATGTGTATTTGTTGTTGTTTGTTCTGGAAAGTGGAACGCAAGTAGTTTTAAACATACTTGTTGTTGCTTGTTTTATAAATTAAACATAAGCAGTTTATTACATGTTTGATGTTGTGGTTGTTCTAAAAATGAAACGCAAGTGCTTTGAAATGATAATATGATTTCATTGTCATGAGTTTATGCCTTTGACTGTGTACTCGTTAATTACCGAGGAGGTAAACGCTAAATGCATTAAATAGATCTATTGGGTTTGACAGCCTTGTCCAGGGTATGAATCCGAAGGTGAGCACCCTGTAACGGACATTTTGTATTGAGAAAGGAGTAGTGGCATACTACATGGTCACTTATTTATCTACGATCATAAATGTGTTAAGGTTCGGTACACGGGCTCATGAAAGTTGGCAATGTGGTGTGGCTTGCCTAGCTAGCAAGTCATACATGTTTTTGGTGGAACCAAACTGCGTTCTAAGGTTATAAATGTTTTGTGGAACCAACTATATGTTCTAATTGTTACTTGAAAACTCTATGAATTCACTCAACCATTGTGTTGACGTTTTTAAGCATGTATCTCAGGTTTAGGTGCTTGTGACGGCTTGGATGGGACGGAACGCGGATATCAAGGATTGGAACTCGGTGAAATTTTGTACATTCGATAAAGGAAATTTTAAGAAAACGAGTCGTGATGTGACTCACTAGAAATATATTTTCTAAACTGGTTTGGGACCTTGTAACTCTGATCTTCTTTTTAAATAAATCGAATGTGATTTTGTTTTATAAACGTCTCTTTTGAAGTCGTTTACTGTGACTCGTGTGCATGTATTATGAAGTAGCACCCCAAATTGATATTCCGTTGCGTTGTAAATTTGGGGGTGTTACACAAAGTCAAAAGATAAAGGCTCAAGATCAAGATCACATAAACGACACCGAATGAGTGTTATCGGTCGTCTTAAGCATGAATGAACAGAGCCATTACAAACAAGAAATGACAAAGACATAACCAAAGAAGGCAAAGCTCAAACGTCATATCTTCAACATTGGGAAGATAAAGTCAAATCAAGATAACCTCCATTAAGAACGTTAACGTTGGGGAGATGAAAGAAGACCTCAACATTCAGGGAGATTGTTAGCCTTATTTTTATATAATTCGAAAAAGAATGTTATCAGTTGTCTTAGTCGTAATTAGTGTTGTTATGTAATAGGCTAGTTGGGTTTAACGGGCTTGGAATTCAAGCTACTATTGTCCAAGTTTCGGGCTCAAAGCCTAAGATAAGCCAAGCCCCGCCCATGTAGAAAGCCCATACGCCATCTAGTAGGCTAAGGGTATAAATAGGACCCTATCTACACATGGAGAGGGTGTTGGTTACATTTGTATGTGTTTCCTCCCAATCTAATCTTTCTGTCTTTGTTTCTCTCTCTACTTTTCTTTTATCTTATTTCGTGTCTTATGGCTTATTGGTAGTGCTTATTAGTTGTGTTTGGATCTTAGATATTTGGGATAACATAAGTCACATAAAATTCCATGAGATATCATATTGCAAGCATCAATAGTGATTAAGGGAAGTTATACATTTGCTAGAATACGTCCTAACAAGTAATCGTGTTACGTTGCCATATCTAGTTTACGTGTGATGATTATGATGCGCACATCGAATATCTTCTGGAATTTGTAGTCGAACAATTATGTAAGGGGTTCATTGTTGTTGGATAGGAGATGAATTTGTGATTGTTTGGATAGAATTCAGTTAATTTGTCAAGAAGGTTTGACAACA
Source organism: Tanacetum coccineum (assembly GCA_026074375.1). Taxonomy (NCBI): domain Eukaryota; kingdom Viridiplantae; phylum Streptophyta; class Magnoliopsida; order Asterales; family Asteraceae; genus Tanacetum; species Tanacetum coccineum. The sequence continues at coordinate 31,663 of BQNB010049154.1, read as the reverse complement.
AGAGTCTGTATGGCAGGATGCCATTGGATCGATGTTTGAAGTCATTTACTCGATTTAGGATGAAATGAGAGATGTTGAAAGGTGTAGAGGAAGTAATGCAAATGAGCATATAGGCTTCACAATTCGACAATAGATTTTTGTCAATATCAACAATACATATGATGTTCTCATGAATGAGAGAATGTGCCGTTTTGAGATAAGGACAAATCTCTTCAACGAAAAGATTGCATGGATCCTCCAATGCAAACTTGAAATCATTAAGACGTTTCTTATTTATATTGTATATGATTGAAGTTGGATGAGTTAGCTTAGAGTAGAGAGGATCATTTGTTGGAGTGGTGTTGTGTTTGTTGATAGATTTTAGAGACCTTCATTGTTATAAAAACAGTGTCCTTCAAACAGAATATTAAGTAGTGTTCCAAAATCTCAAAAAGAAGCACCAACTCGTTTGCCATTTATTTCAAACAATATGATCCAGAGACCACTTACTAGAGTGAGTTCAAACGTTTGATAGTATTCGTATATGAATTTTGGGTAAAAGTTTCCTTTTAAATGAAGGAAGGTTTGAAATCCTGTTGTGTTTAAGTTCTTTTCTAGGATACCATTGGAATCAAGTGTTTTGTTGACGATTCTTCCTTCATGAATAGGTCGACAAGGTATTTTTAGATATGGTGATTTTTGAGAAGATTTGAGATGATTAGAAAGGTAGGATTTATTTAGAGTTAAAGAAATGTGAGCTTCTAAGCATTTGTGTTTATCTTGAGACATTCCTTTTCACCTATCATCAATAAGAGTATTTTAGTGTATATCATTTTTATTTTTTAACATCCTTTAGACAAGTGTCTTAGTGTGTGCCTATATGTAATAAATGTGGAGTAACGGTTAACTCGACCTAGAAATAAAATCCTAAGAGTTAACCCAAACGCTCCTTAATTTGATTTTGCTCATCCAAACATGTCGAAAAATACATATGAATTATGTAACTCGAATTTTGTTCATGAAATCATTATGCATGTGTTTAAAAACGTTTTTAAGTTGTATTAACAATGCATAACAACAATTTTATTCAGTTCCTAACATGAGTGATTTGAGAATAAAATTGGGGTTTTGGTTCGAAATCAATTTTTCGACAAACTTACTAATGTATGCAAATCCTATGTTTAAGGAAAGCATATTATTTATACATTGTATCCCAGTAGTCCTAATTGTATGAATTTGAAAGAAAAATGAAAAATTCCCAATTTTAATTTTTGTGTTCATCAGGAACCCTAGACTCAAATTGAAAGAAAATAGATGAAATGACTTACAATTGATGATCTTTATGATGATTAGATCTTCAATTGGTGTTTTGGTGGTTAATTTTGATTTTTATGTGGTTTTGGTTCGAGTTCGTTGCTGCAGCAGGGAGAGGGGGTGTTTGGTTTTGTGTTTAGAAAATTTTAACAAAGTATAGAAAATATGGTGTCTGCTGGTGGCGGTCCCATATCGATCAGGGAGTCGCCTGAAAATGTTTTGGGGCCGCTTGAGATATGGGGGCCGCCCTCAGCGAGGGATTGGACTCAGTTTTTGACAAAATTTTTACAAATAGGAGTGACATTTTAATTTGCATTTCGCGAATTAAAATTGCTTAAGGTGCTTCGGATGAAGTATTTAAGTTGTCATGACACGGAATGGAACACGGACTAGAATTGAGACAGAAGAAAGAGAAGCGGACTAGTATGATTTATGGAATGTGTTCCATCATTCCTAAACCAAGACGTATATAGTTAAACGATTCACGTTTAAGGGGTTTCGTAAGAATGCTGACGATGTTGTCGACGGACGGCACTTTTTCGATTGAGATATGTCCTTTCTGGACATTATCACGAAGAAAGTGGTGATGAATTTTGATGTGTTTAGTTCGAGAATGTTGCACCGGGTTTTTGCTAAGGTCAATCACGCCTTTATTGTCGCACATGATCGGGACATCGTCGAGTCGAACGTCGTAGTCGATAAGAGCTTGTTTCATCTATAGTGCTTGTTGACATGCCTTTCCGGCGCTTACGTATTCGGATTCGGTAGTGGATATAGCAAGAGCGGTTTGTTTCTTCGAGAACAAAGATGTCAAACAACATCCCACGAACGTACAAATACCGCTAGTGCTCTTTCGATCCACATAATCTCCTGCATGATCAGAGTCGGCATATACTACTGTTTCTATGCTGGTCCCCTTAGGATACCATAATCCTAAGTGTGTAGTGCCTTTAATGTATCAGAAGATATGTTTTTTCGCTTCAAGGTGAGAGGTTTTAGGGGCCTCTTGGAAGCGAGCACAAAGGCAGACACTAAACATGATATCGGGCCTACTTGCCGTTAGGTATAATAAACTACCTATCATGCCTCGATACTTGGTACTATCTACCGACTCACACTCTTCGTCTTTCATGAGTTTGGTATCGGAGGACATGGGGGTTTTCATTGGTTTAGATTCTTCTAAGCCAAATTTCTTAAGCATTTCTTTAATATATTTAGATTGATTAAAGAAAATACCATCTTTCATTTGTTTTATTTGTAGTCCAAGGAAGAAGTTAAGTTCACCCATCATGCTCATCTCGAACTCGTCATGCATGATTTTGGCAAATTCATCACACATGTCTTGACAAGTCGAGCCGAATATAATATCATCGACATATATTTGAATGATGATGAGATTTGAATTTTTTTTCTTAGTAAAAAGAGTGTTAACTACCATTCCCATTTCATATTCATGTTTAATAAGGAAAGCTTTTAATCTATCATACCAAGCTTTGGGTGCTTGTTTGAGACCATATAAAGATTTCTTTAGTTTATAAACATGATTCAATTTTTTGAAATCAATGAATCCCGAAGGTTGTGCCACATATACCTCCTCGTTGATAAAACCATTTAGGAATGCACTTTTTATATCCATTTGGAATAGTTTAAAATCTAAAGCACAAGCATAAGCTAATTGTATACTAATTGACTCAAGTCTAGCAACTGGGGCAGAAGTTTCATCATAATCGATGCCCTCTTGTTGATTATAGCCTTAATCAACTAACCTAGCCTTATTTCGAGAAATGATACCGTTCTCGTCTAACTTATTTCAAAACACCCGCTTAGTTCCTATGATTGTCATATTTTTAGGTTTTGGAACTAACTCCCAAACGCCGTTAGTAATGAATTGATTTAATTCTTCTTGCATAGCGACTATCCAACTTTTATCCTCTAAAGCTTCATTCACGTTCTTAGGTTCTATAATTGATATAAAATAAAAGAAGTTACTTTGGTTTTGGGCTTGTGACATGAAGGTTCTTTGGTTAAGGTTTCCTATGACATTTTCTAATGGATGGTTCCTAGATTCCTTAATATTGACTATTTCGTCAATCTCTAAAGTTTCATCCTTAGTGTCTTTTTCTAAGTTTTTCTTTTTGGTAACCTTAATTACTTCTTCATCTAAGTCATCATCTACCAAGGGTGATGTCTTAGAGGGTGGAGGAGTTTCATCGAATGTCAAGTTGAGTGATTCTTTGATTTTCCTAGTGTTCTTATTATGGATAATGTAGGCTTTACTATTTTGGTAGTATCCAAAAAGACACCTTCGTATGAAATTGGGTCAAACTTTGTAAGTAGTCTTTAGTGTTTAAAATGAAGCACTTGATTCCAAACACTCTAAAGTAATCAAGAGTAGGTTTCCTACCCCTCAAGAGTTCATAAGGTGTTTTTCCTAGGATGGCTCTAATTAGTATTCGGTTAAGAATGTATGTTGAAGTATCTACAGTGTTACACCAAAACTTTTGTGGTAACGATTGCTCATTCAACATTGTCCTACTCATTTCTTGAAATCTCCTATTTTTCCTCTCAACCACACCATTTAATTGAGGAATGCGTGGAGCCGAGAAGTTATGTGTAATCCCATTGGCAATACAAAAATCTCCAAATTGCACCTCATTATCAAATTCCCTACCGTGGGCGGTTCTCATTAACACTATTGTACATCCTAATTGGTTTTGAATTTTCTTACTAAATAATTCAAATTGATCGAAGGCTTCAGTTTTATCCTTAAGAAATCTAGTCTAAGTATACCTAGAGTAGTCATCTACTATGACTAAGGTTTAACGGTTTCCTCTGTAACTCCTTACGGCGGATGGACTGAAGAGATCCATATAGAGAAGTTCTAAGCATATAGTCGTTGAGACATATTCTTAGCTTTGTGACTAACTTGAGCTTGTTTTCTAATTTTGCAAGCATCACAAAAATGTTGATCAAACTTGAGCCTAAGTAAATTTCTAACTAAATCCTTAGATGCCAACGATTGAATGAGATGCATATTAGCGTGACCTAATCTCCTATGCCTTAATGTGGAGTTTTCGTCAATTGTTGCAAGACAAATTTTGTCTTTTGGCTTATTTCCTAATTTCATCACATATAAGCCTTTCTTCCTGATATCTCTACCTATAACTTTACCGTCCTTAGTAATTTTCGTATCATGTTCAGAGAAAGTTACTCTACACTTATTATCACATATTTGTCCTACACTTACCAAGTTAAATCCTAAGTTATCAACATGTTCTACATTATCTATATTGAGAGAGTCATTGGAAATCGTACCTTTGCCAATGATGTTACAACTAAGATTACTACCAAAAATGACGTTACCTCCATTGTATGCCTAGTAAGTGAAGAAGAGCTTTCGGTTACCCGTCATATGTTAAGAGCATCCGCTATCTTTAATCCATTCATCGGGTTCCAAGTCGCCTCTAAGGCATATCTATTTATATAGGACAATGACTCAAATATTTGGTCCCCAATATCTCATGGGTCCAAAGTTGTTAGTGCTAAACATCCCTTGCATTTGATGTAATTGGTTGGGATGGGGAAATGGAAGACACATTTCCCATGGCATGTAACTTTGACGTGGGAAGTTGTTCCAAGTTACGAGAAAGCCATGAGGTAGTTTTATCGGCCAACGTTCCTTTTTGGTTGCGGTGTTTTAGCATGAGGGTAATTATTTATTGACTCTTCTAGGTCGTGGAGTTTTTGATCTAAAATTAGGTTTTGAAAAACCAACTCCGGGTTTTGACAATGGCTTATAAAATTGTTTAATTTCATTGTCACTAGCAACGGGAATTTAACGTTGTTTACTATCAAGTGTTTTGGTCTAGGACCCAGAATAGATTTTTGAAAAGACACACTTTTCTCAGATTCGGGCGTACCAACTTGATGGCAGTCCCATAATCACTTTGGGGGCCGCCTGAACATTATAAGAGCCGCCCATATTTATGGGACCTCCATCAGAGGACACCTTTTTCTGAGATTTCACGAATTTTATTTCCTTAGTTCCACTAGATGACGCTTCAAATGAATTAAACCCTAAACCTAATTTATCACCGAGGGTTTTTGATTACTTAACATTTCATTTAAGGAATGAGTGCTCTTTTCAAACTTGGTTAGTTTAAGAGCTTCCTCTTTAAGTTTTTCATTCTCAATTTTAAGTGATTGGCCTTTTATGCATTCGAGATCAACTCCTTTGTTTTTCTCAAGTGTGGACAATTTATCTTTTAATTCTCTAAGCTCTTTTCTAAGCTATTTCTAGTGGCTTTTAATATTTTATTTTTAGTGATTATCTTTAGACTCATTTTACACAGTTTATCATATTCATTATCCAAAACTAAATCGTCTATTAATGAGTTTTCATCACTAAAGTAAGAAGACGCAGAACATACCTCATTTGGTGCTTGAGCCACGAGACATGTTTCGTCTTTGATCTTTTCATCATCTTTTTCACCGCTATCGCTCCAAGAACCTCCGACAAATGCTCTTTGGTTCTTGTCTCTCGGTGGCTTTGGACATTCTCCAATAAGATGATTTGGATCTACGCATCTAAAACACTTCCTTTCACCCTTGCCTTTTTGTCGTCTCCGCTTCTTTGAGAGGTCTATTTGTCATTCCTTGGTTGTCTAACAAATCTTCCTCATCTTTTGAAGAACTTCTTGAAGTCTCTTACCGCCATGGCATAATCTTTGTCTTCACTTTCGGAAGTTAAACACTCCTCATCACTAGATTCCTTCTTAGCCTTTAAAGCTAGAGATCTCCTTTCTCCTTTAGCTTTGACTATTTCGAAATCTTTCTTGATGATCATCTCATAGACTTTGAGGTTTCCAATGAGTTCATCAAGAGATAGTGATGTTAAGTCTTTCGACTCTTCAATCGCCATGACCTTTGCTCTCCATTAAAGATGTAGAGCCCTAAGAAACGTCCTAACATAGTTCTTGCTAGAATATCCTTCATCAAGAGCTTTTAGACTAGTAATAATAGTATTAAATCTAGCAAAAGCACTATCTATAGATTCATCTTGGTAAATGAAGAATTGTTCATATTGTTGTACCAAAAGGTCAATCTTGTTATTATTGACCTGGATATTACCTAGATGGGTGATTAACAAAGTTTTCCAAATTTCTTTTTCCGTATTACACATGAAAATCCTTTCATATTCTTTTCTTAGCAAAGCATTGTAAATAACCATTTTGGATTCATTATTTTTCGCAAGCCTTCTTTTAAGTTCATCACTTTGTTTTTCAAAAAGGATAACCTCATATAATTTGGTATCTAGATTTTGTTCAATGGTTTGAAAATCACCGTTAATAATAACATGCCAAAGATTAAGATCTTTTGATTTAACATATTTCTTGAATCTATTTTTCCAATAAATAAAACTATCGCTTTCAAAAAGTGGCGGTATTTGCATGGATTGCCCTTCTAGATATTTGTCAGAATCTATAGATCGATCCAAGATTTAAAATACAATATATTTTAAAAATTTTGAGTGACCTTGGCTTTTGATACCAATTGTGGAAACTAGAAGGGGGGGGGGGGTTAAATAGTTTACAGGTTTGTTTTTCGTTTTAAAAGTTTCATTTCAAAATATTTTGATTCGAGTTGTATGTTCAACCAATCAACAATATGAACCAACAATAAATGTGTATACTAACAATATCTACAATAACAATAAATAAAGATCAAAGCAATATAAAGAGATAAGAGAAGGAACAATCAAACCAAGATGCCAAGATTTATAGTGGTTCGGCTACGAAGCTCCTCTTCACCCTACTCCACTCCTCGAGTATCCTACTCGAGATTTCACTATGTCAACAAGCTTCCTTTAGGCGGAGAAAACCGTTTACACGTCGCTTACGTTATTTTCCAACACTAAGCTAAATGTCGAGTCCTAAGCTTAGCTAGAACCAATCTACCACTTCACAAGATATAAACAATCACAAGATATACACTATTGGATATACATACAATCCAAATCACACAAATACATAAGATAATTACAATAGAGATTTGGTACTTAGAATAAGAGAGGAGAGATCACTAAATAACACTTTGTTTCTTGGCGAACACGAATGTTCTTCTCTTGCACTTGATAGAAGAATGAGAGAGATGAGATGAGATTTGATCACTTGAAACAAGATTAAAGAATGTTAGTGATCAAGTGATTTAGTAAGAGAAAAAAGGTTTTTAGAGAGAGAAAGAAGCTTGGAAAAATTCGTGCAAAGTGGTCTCTTTTTCTGCCAGAAATAGTGCATTATTTATAGACAGGATTTTCAACGGTCGTCCAGGGGCGGTCCCGACAGTCCCAGATATATCTAGGTCCGTCGTCCCTATAAGGGGCCGCCTAGTAGCCTCCGCTCCTGTTTTTGTCTATTTGTGGGGAAGGTTGTATCTGGTATGGAAGCTTCCATTTTAGGGGGAAAACCATTTCAAATTTATTATTTAAATAATGCATTTTCTTTTATTAAAAAGTATTTATGTATATTTACTTTTGTAAAAATACTTTTGTGAAAATGTAATGGTTAAAAAAAATATTTTCATGATCACTAATTATGCTTAATGATTTGTTTGTACACACCTTAAGTGATTAATCTTAGAAATAGAATTTTACGATTAATAATTTGTAAATATTTATTTTTATCGTAAACGTTTTTACATTTTGTTATTATCAAAATGTTGAGAGGTCAAAAAATATAAATAACGTTTTAGATATTATTTGTATTAACATATCTATTACCCTTACCATTGTGTAATATGTATCTATTACGCTTATGTCAGTTACCAACGAATCTGAGCCTCATGCTGTAAACTCAAAGGCAGCAAAGTGAACAATAAATAAGATGGTCTGTTCGTTGTGTTGTGTCAGTTACGAACGTTCTTGCTCATTTTAGTTGTTACGAGACTAAAAATGAACAAACAATAGGATGGTATGTATTTTTGTTCTGTTGTGTCGCGTTCTTGCAGCTACAATGTTTTACATGATTCAATTAAAGGTAATGTTGATGTCTAATTTTTGTTTGTGCAGGCCTCAGTCGCACTTGGCAGACGCAGCTAAACTTTGAGGGTCCTTACTGTGTGCTTGTTGCACCTTTTTTTAACTGCAAACTTATTCACTGTGCTAAACGCTTTTACCGTCGAGCATCCCTAGCGTCAGTGTTTGAAGCCGACAACGTCCACCTCGCATTAAAAAAGTGCATCTGTTTTGTTGTAGGCTTCTTACTTGGTGCTAGGAATGAGGTCGATAGTCTGCTTGAGATTTTGTTACTTTCACGCGTGTTCAGATGTTGAAAGTCTCCTATATTTACACTTGTGTGACGGTCACAAGATCCTTGGCTCGTGTTTAAGTCTGACATTATTCTGGATACAGCTTTCAGTTAATTTTGTCGCACGGATTAATCAACTCTACTAGGTATCCATAGCGTTTATGTCTGAAGTCAACAATATCTGTTTGATAAGTCAAACCACAATCGGTTGGTTGTTGGCTTTTGCATAGACGTTATGAAGGTTTTTTTACCTGTGCTAGGAGTCACTTTCACACGTGCCCAACATGTAGACAGCAATCTACAATCCAGCGTTGGTGACAGTCACAAAATCCTTAGCGTATATTTAAATAACACGTAACGATGATGCGACAGGCATGATCAAAGAGAATAAACAAGTGTGCATTTCAACGTATACTCTAACCCACAAAGTGCACAAGTAGCGGTGATATTCATGAACGACAAGGGAGATCTTTTGAGTTTTCCAGCGACGGTTGATTTATGTAAGTTCTCTAATCCTTACTCCTAATAGTAGTTTCTTCTTATATGAGGTTAATGAGTATAGTTAGTGACTTAGCGTATACCACAATAACATTGAGGTATATTGATGTGAGGCTATTGGATTGTTGCTAGCAACCCTTTAAAGTCATCTATCGGCACAAAAGAATCAGCAACCAAACAACCTTTAAGATCACTTTTCTGCACAGAAATTTAAAAAACCAAACAACCTCTTAAAATCCTTTTTTCTGCACGGATATTTTAGCAACTCAACAATCAAACACCTTTCTGTTGCGTAAAAGTTCAGTAACAAAATGTTATTTTTTTGCATAAAATCAGCAATTAAACAGCTTACTGTTGTTGATGACATCAAATAACATTACTTTTATACCATCATTTATCCCAAGTAAATTACCCACTTTTATATAATTATTGCAAGAATTGTTACATAATTGCTTAAAGTTGTTAATTGCAATAATTATGGAGTGATTAGTGAAGACATTCTAAAAGGCGCATATTTTGGAGTTTAAACGATGATATTTGAAGAATGCTTTTTTCTGACTACATACGCCGTATCCAACAAATAAGATACGGCGTATCAGCGCCTGGACTTCATAAGAAAACGCGTATGTTCAATTCCCAATATGACGTATCCTATTGCCTACATACGCCGTATCCAGCTGGTTAAACAATCAAAGATCCTACATTAAATGTGATTAAGGAAAGATATAACTGATTGATTGTGAACGTAGCGCGCACTTCAAGGAATACACCCCTATACGGGGTATTGACCTCATTCAATATGGCGTATCCACCTATTCTTAGAGACTATAAATAGAAGACTCCAAAAAGAGTTTTTAGTGTGCAAAATCATATTCTCTATACCATAAACTCTTAAGTTGATTTTATGAGGTGAAGAAGAGCAGCCAAGGTCAAGCATCAAACCTAATTCCATAGAAGACACCGTGTAATTCTTATACTCTTGTAATCATTTAATTTTTGGTATCGTTCGGTAAAACATTTAGTTTACCTTGCTTAATTGATTACACTTGTATAATTACAATGGTTATGGGATAATACCCTCGGGTATTAGCCATCTTAATGAAGGTTTAATGTTTGGTTTGTTTTAATCCTAATTGCTTAATTTATCGTTGATTGTTTAATTATGTTTATCACCTCATACTTGTCTATGTTCTTGAATATGTGACCTATCATTCAACTAGGTCTAGTAAGACTTAACACGTAATCTAGATACTGGGATAGCTCTCCATGTGGCATTTTATATATTTAGACCAATAGGATCACAAATAATGCCATGTCTTTGCCTTTAGATTAGTAAGCTTAGTTGGACCGACAGGTGACCCGTATGTTTCAACAAGTACGTTCTTAATTAATTGGTAAAGATTAGGACAGTGAACTACCAGTATATAAAATGCCGTCAAACAGTAAGTGGGTAAAGTCCCAATGGGCTAGGGTTTAACAAGATCACCATTGCTTTAATCCCTAAGATAGATTATAATTAACCAAAGGATGATTTATGCGGATGCCTTAATTATGACAGGATTCAACGTGTCTAGGTCTTAGGATGATGTACCGCCTAAGTCTTAAGAATGATATGCCACCTCGTGATAAGCACTCATTGCACTAAATAAACAAACCAACATTTAATCGGATTTAATATGGCTAATACAGTTTTCTATCATTTGGCTTGCACCGCTCTTGTATCTTCAGTTTATCTTCTTTTGTGCTTATTGTGTATTGAATTGATTTTTGTCACCACAAAACCTGTGCCAGTCTCTCAGGCTAAAAACCCTTATTTATCATTAGAAATAGGTTTAGCATAGGTTTAACAAGTAATTAAAATTAACTAGTCTAATTAGATTAATTAAAATACTGATAGAATATAAGGTTAACGACCTCACTCTTAGTGTTCGACACCCTACTTACCACGATACTCCATTCGATTGGGTACACTGCCCGTTAAGGTGTTGTTTTTGGTTAAGTCGGCCAAATATAAATTTAAAACTTGGTAATCCAAAAATACAACCTCACGAAGACACATCAAGTTTTTGGCGCCGCTGCCGGGGAGTTAAAAAGTTTAACCTTTAATTTTATTAGTATTTCTAACCCTTAACTTTGAATAACCTAATTAGCGTAATTTAATTCTGTTTGTATTTAATTAATTGCTTGATTAATTGTGTCTTTAATTGTATGTTTAAATATCTGCATTTAATTGTTTTATAAGTACTCTGTTCTGATAGGACACCTGATACGGCGTATCCACTAGTTGGATATGACGTATCAAACCTTCTACCCAGACAACGTATCGATTTTTACAATCTAAACAACGTATCTTATTCTTCCAAACAATACGACATATTCTACAAAATCAATACGACGTACTGACCATTCAACAGATCCATACGGCGTATTCAAATCAATTAAATACAGCGTATCGATCACTTGACACATTAACAGAAACAAATTTGGATTTCATGTTTAATTTTCTATATCCTTTCTTTTCAGAGCCTATCCTACTGATTTATTGTCTTCTGTTTTAGGTGGTGCATGACAAGGAGTTCCACTAAGGAACTATTTACACCTTTTGATAACCGGGAACGGAATTTTTGCTCTAAAAGGAGGCTCTTCGAGACACCAAGTCTTGTAAAATCAAATTTACCTTAGTTCGATCAATTTTCTGATATCAAAGAACAATTAGAGGAAGAAGCTACATAAATCATGACCGAAACAATGGAGCAATACATGACTAAGACCCATGGAAATTGTGGGTCAGGAGTTGCTAGGCCCAAAATAAATGACAAAACTCACTTTGAATTAAAAGGGCAATTTCTCAAGGAACTTCGCGACAACACTTTTAGCGGTTCGGAACATAAAGATGCAAACGAACACATTAAAAAGTCCTTGAGATCGTTGACTTATTCCATATTTTCGAGGTCACTCTAGACCAGATAATGCTTCGAGCTTTCCCTATGTCCCTAACTGGAGCCGTGAGTCGATGACTAAGAAATGAACCATCGGGTTCGATTACAAATTAGAAAACCCTAAAATCAAAGTTTCTAAGCAAATATTGTCCACCTGCCTGCACTGCCAAGAAAATGTAGGAGATTAACAACTTTCAGCAAGAACCTGAAGAAAGCCTTTTCTGAGCTTGGGAAAGATTTAAAGAACTCTTGATGAAATACCCCAACACTATTTGACTAATATGTAGGAGGTAATCTTGTTTTATAATGGGCCTAATTTTCCAACTAGACAAATCCTTGATTAAAAAGGTGCCATACCAACTAAAACTGCTGCCGATGCAAAAGTACCCATCTAAGAGATGGCCGAGTACTCTCAGAAATGGCACAACGGAACATCTACAAAGAACAGAAGTACTAAAACTTCTGATGGACTTGCCGCTATCTAAGCCCAACTCAATAACCTCAGGAGGGAAATTAAGAAGGTAAACGAGAAGGTGTACGCTGCTCAGGTCGGATGCGAGCTATGCAAGGGACCATACTACAACAAGGACTATCCACCTCAAAGAAGAAGGGAAAACTCTTGAAGAAGCTTACTACACATAGTTTGGTGCACCTTACCAACCCGGAGGACAGTGCAGAGCAGCAGAGCCAGGATTCTACCAATGAAACAATGGGAACTGATAACGCTTAAATTATACATATTTCTATATGCGTTATCAATGATTATATATATATAAATTGGTTAATAATAAGAAATTTTGGTATAGAATATAGTATATTTGCTATTGTAGGTTCATATGACGTGTCGTGGAAGAAAATAGAAGAAAACATGAAGAATTGAAGCTTTTTGAAACACATGTTCACTTGAAGACACTACAGACCAAAACCAAGGATTTATACACAACGGAAAGCAAGTTAGAAGAAAATAAAGGACTAAAGCTAAAAAAGACCATAAGTACTGCACTTCCTTCAATAGTCAAAGAATTAAAGTCTCAGTTAAAGAAGTGCATTAACTCCTCAAGTACACCGCACATTTTACTATGTGCATCGCACTTCCCTTTGAAGAATTAAATGATACCCGCATTAACTCACCAAGTGCGCAACACAAATTATTTTGTGCATCGCACTTCGACCCCAAACTCAGCCTATAAAAAGGGATGAAAATCTCAGACAAAATTCATTCCATATCTCTCATACAATCTTCATACATCTTACACACACAATCTTTAAACCTTTAGAGAGGAGGAAGGAGTGGTGAGGATCCTTGGATCCAATGATCCAAACACCCTATTAATCCGCCATTTACCACCATCTCACCACCACAAACCACCACCATAGCCATGAAATTCCAGAGTTCTAACACCATATCTAGACCTCATAACCATCCACTTCCAGAATCTAAACACTTTCCACTTTGATTCTTAGAGGATTCATACCAAATTCTCCTAAAATCACCACCATAAACCTTTTTACCAAATACTCCATTTGGTGATACGTTGTAGATTTCCAGAAATTAGGTATGAGGATTTGGCCAGGCGAATTAGTGAAACATACTTTCCCGGCGGGGCGGTCGCGGGGCAGGTGGTATCCGGGCGGGGGAGTGCGAGATGGCGGTCTCTGGATAATTTGGGGTAATTGATGTGGTTCTTGTTGGTGATTGGTTTTATGTTCTGAACACATTCGATGAGGAATTTTGTGGGGACATGGGTGTTGGTAATAGTTTGTTTATTTGATCATTTAGTTATTTGAACTTGTGTGTAACTATTCTGCACTAGCAAATTTAACCTAGTGCAACGTCTCCGAATGCAGAGCAGGATTGTATCGAAATGAAGGTATTGTTTGACTTTGGTCCATGTCTATTCAATCATAACAAGTTACGTACACACACATGGAATCGATCTGTTGTGATGAATTTTGCTATACCTGCATTGGTTCAGATTTAGTAGCACTTACCAGTTTTACACATATGGAATTCTTGATGACACAATTTAGCTGACTTCAACATCAGTGGTAGTCTGCGAGTGAGTCTTTTTTGGGAGAGGTTGGTTGGGGTATGCGCTGAGCTCTTAGTAGGTGAGTAGAGGCTAGGGGTGACTAATTAGGATCTAGAAGGGGATAGTCGCGGGAGTCACAAGTTGGTGGTGGCGTTTGGAGGTTTTATGGTGCCTTCTGAGCGTATTTGTATCTGTGTCTCGTCAGGGGGGGGGGAGTGGGAGTCCGACTAATAGGAGGAGCAAGATATGGAACGTTCTAGGGGGAAGGGGCTGGTGGGGGGGAGAAATGTGATGTAGTGGGAAGCGGGTTCTAGATAGAAACAGACCGTGAGTATGTGGGAGAGGGAGAGTATGGGGATGTGTAATGTGTGTAGAAATATGTCTCACAGATATCACTATATAGTTACGACCGGTTTGGGAGGAATCAATACATGCATATTTAAATATACCCCATTCTAATGCGCTGGGCGTCGGTCACGTGCTCGGTGTATGGGGTGATACGGGGAGGTCGGCGGGTGGAGAGGTGTGCGTATGCTAATGGGGGGGTGGAGACAGTCGGATTTTGTGTGTCAGTGGACGAAAGTGGCGAAGTGGATGAGTATGGGTACAAGGGCATATACCGCGCAGGGTGCGAGAAGGAGGGACTTTATTGATGTCGTTTACTTGTGATATAATAAACTGTGGCGGTTTTTTCGGAGCTGGGGATCGGGTCGCTGAGTCTCATATTATGGTTTATATGTGTTTGAGTCAGATGGTGGTCGGGGATGTACTCGGGGCTCTGGCCTGAACAGTAATACACTCCTGTTGACGTGGGCTGTCTGAGTTTGGTATGAGATGGGGGATCTGGACTGGTAGTGCGGGTTCGAGCTTCTGGTTGAGTGTGTAGAGGTATCGTCAGGGTCCTTTTGTGTGATCTTGAGAGGAGAAGGAATTGAGGTATTGCTTTGGTACGAATTTGTCATAGTGGAAGTCGGGGGCGCGTGAGCGGTGCAACTCGAACGCGGGGTGGGCGGGCTGAGATGGCTGTCGCGCGTGAATGTGTCTTGGCTTCTATCTACGCGGCTGTGAAGGGCGTTAGTGGAAGAGTGGGAGCGAATTGGTATAACTTGACAAGCCTGACTGTTGGGCTGTAGTGATCTTAAGTGAACTTGTGTTTTCAAACACACATGACACACAGAAGGATGGGGGAGGAGTGGGGAGGAATAGAAATTCATTGGTTAATTATACAGCACACAGTTAATTGAGAGTGTCATTTACACTAGGATGTTAGTACACACAATGGGTATATAGTAGGTGGGGGGAGGGGGGTGGGGGTGTAGGGGTGGGGGGGAGAAAGAAGTGTGTTAAAGTGGTTATATTTGAAGCATACGAGAAGTTGTCCACATGATTAACATTGTACACGCCTGGGCCATGCTGCTCTCAATAGAACCGAATGTTATGATTATTTTAGTCATAAGCGGGGGGGGGGTGGGGGGGGGGGGGGGGAGGGGGAGGGTTCTAGTTTTATAAATTTAAAGCTTGTAAAATACAACAGCAAATATGGGATGATATAGCGCACCAGGGGCGTATGCCGCTGCCGGGGATTTGTTTAGTTGTTTGCAGATTGTTTGCTTGTTCTTGTGCATCTTACGTGTGTTTCTTGTTCAAAATCCCCTAAAATCTATAAAAATTGTCTTCTGTTGCTGCAAGTACGCCGTACTTCTGTTGAATTACGTCGCACTTGCACTGTTAACGTTTGTTATTTTGCAGGTTTATACCCAAAGTGCATCGGTTTCACACCAAAACCGCCGTACTTGTCTTGTGACCGTGTTCATCTCGTGACTGATTAAAATCCAATTTTATAAACTCGCCATACCGTTTTCTGGCAAACGGAACCCAAAAAATCATTTTTCCTCAGGAAGTACGCCGCACATACCATTTGTGCGCCGGTTTTCCTGAAAACCCATAAAGTACGCCGCACTTACACCAAGTACGACGCACTTTTCTATAGAATTTTCACCAGTAAAATCTGATTTAAAACCATAACTAAAACCAAACAAAACCCCGAACTGTTAGCTTAGGCTTTATGATCATTTGAAATTCCGTTTTATCTGATTATATGCCTCGTATATTTGTGAATATTTAATTGTCATTAAAAAATAACCAAAAAGATTTTATTTCTAAATTTTTTTTGCTTATTTTGTTTTCTGACATGTTCCTGTTGATATAATAAACATGTGTTTTGTTAGTTTGTTTATATTTCTTGCATTACATCTGTGAAAAATATAATTTTCGGAAATTTTGCAGCCGCACAATTAATTTTGTGCGTCGCACATTGCACCTGTAATAACAAAAAGAGCCAGTTTTGTTTAAAAATAAATCATATGCATTTTCTTTTTATGTTATGTGAATAATTATTAAATGTTTTTATTTATTTATGCATCCTTGTTTATGCGTGTTTGTTTGTATTATTATGTAAAAATAGTAAAAACTATAAAAATCTAAAAAGAAGTTTCATTTTTTTTAATAATGTTCTTGTGTGTGTGTTTTTATGACTGTTTATCTGTTATGTGTTGTGTGTTTTATTTTGTGTTTGCATGTTTGCTTGCTTGTGTATTTATAAGTATGACCATATAATAACTAAAAATAAAAAGTTAAAACTATAAAAATCTAAAGAAGATTTTCTTGTTTCTTTAATATGTTTGTTTGTAATTGTATCTGTTTATATATGTGTTCTTAACTAATAAAGTGTAATAAAAAAATATATAAAAATTATTTCTGTCATAATAGAACCGCCGCACATATGTTTGTGTGCGGCGCACTTTTTAAATTTTTACCGCGTCAGTATTTTTGAATATTTAAAAAAAATAGGTTATAAGTACGCCGAACTTTCTTTCAAGTGAGACACACTTTTATTCTGAAAAACATTTTATAAATAAAAATTAAAAAATATAAAAAATATAAAAAATTAAAAAAATAATAATAATAATAGTAATTTTGTAAATTATTGTTTTAAAACTTAAATAATAATTATGTGTTTGATATATGTGTTTGTCTTAAAACCAAAAAAATAAAAAAATACAAAAAGATTTTATTTTCGCCATTTACTTATTTATTTATTTATTTACTTATATATGTGTTTTGAGTGTTTGCATGTTAGTAATTATATTTTTTGTTGGATCCCTTACTAAATGGATCTTAACCTTTAGCTTGTAAAGGGCTTGTTCCTTTAGATAATTCTAAAGCAACCATAATGAAACACTGATTTGAACACTATTGATTATGCGGAAACCAATCAATAATGCTAAGAAGAACAATATTAAGAATCACAAAAGAACTTTATATTATAACTTGAATCTGCCTAGGTTACAGATTACAAAAACTATGATTGCTAATTGATCTCTATTGATCTGTGTAGAACTATATCTACTAACTATGTCCAGGGTTCCTTTTATAGATTAAGGAAAACCCTAATGGGCTTACAAAACGCGTTATGAGATAATGCATATCTATTCCTAATTTATCTCATGCATATCTCATAAGCAGTACTAATACAATATACTAGCAGTACTAATACTAGCTAACAATACTAACTATTCTGACAATACGTAACATTGGGAACTAGCAGTGGAGATGGGGGCGGAGCGCGTGGGCGCGCGGGACGCGTGGGCGAGAGGGGTGGTGGGCGAGGAGGGGGGGGGGAGGGGGGGCTAAAGAACTTAGACTTATTTCTTTAATCTTTATTAGCAGCGTTAAGTCTTCACTAGCAGTATTAATCTTGAGCCAGCAGAATTAACTTGTAGAAGCTTCAGAATCCTACCAAATCCTCCCCTAAACTTGTGATTTACTCTCAAATCTCAAGTTTCTTCTAGACTAGAACTTCAATTCTTCTTTTGCTGAGGATTCTTTCAAACACACTTTTATTAGTCTTCAATCTAAGTCTTGATAAACTTTAGCAATTCAAATGCCATAGAACTTTCTGCTTCAGCTTCTAATTTCCAGTTAAGAATCTTCTGAAGTGTTTCTTTGGTGAGTGGACACTTTTTCTCTACAAACATATGAATAGTCATCAAAGTACCATCAACCATCAGTGTGTGCACTCCACAAGTTTCATACAGCTTCCAACTGATTATTTTCCATTGGTTTTGATTCTTTTAGATGTCATCATCTTGCTCAGGATCTACTAGTATCTTCAGATCACCCCATAACATCAAATTGTATCCTTCTGGAGTGTTATCTTGAAATCTTTCCATTACCAATCAGTGTAAAACCTCTAAGTCATGTCTATCAAAACTTTTTAGCATATTCTTAAATATTTTAGGATAACTAGTGTTTCCATCTGCTCTTATGATCTTGTAAACATGCATATTTCCTAAATTTTGAGATTCCCAATCAACTATAGGAAACTTAGTATGCAAGACTTCAAGATCTACAAATTCTTCCTCATCTGGAACTATTGTCAACCACATTCTTAATTCATCTTTTTCTTCCTCATAATTAGCTGTTTCTTTCTCTTTCTTCTATCTCTTTGAGCTATCTTGACCTTGTTTGTCACTTGCTCTTCTTCTTCCAAGTGTTTTTCTTCTAATTCCAACAGCTTTCTTTTCAATCAACACTGGCTCAGGATTCACATCTTCTTCTTTAAACCTTCTCTTCTTCTACTGTTTTTGAAGTTTCTCTTTCACTTGGTTTAGAAGAATCTTTTCCAACTTCAGACCCTATAGGAATAAAAGTATTGACATGATCCCATACCCTTTCAAAGATTGGTCTGATGTCATTATAGCTCATTTTCTTGAAGTAGCTCTCCTTGTATCCTCCTTGATTCTTCAAGTATGTTATCATATTCCTTCTTGCTTGAGCTATTGACACAGGTTTATTCTTCAAAGCATGATATCTTAGTACACTTGGATCATTTCAATCAATTCCTTGAGATTGAGTAGATTGAGTTGGAACCTCTTGTCTTTGATCAAGTTGTCTTTGAAATTCCCTAGCTGCTTCCAGATTTAGTCTTTCTTCTTCTTCCATCTTCCTAGCTAACTCCTCATCCATACTCAACTGTACTTAAGTTCTTTTCTTAACCTTCTTTGGAGTAGCAAGGTCTTTCATTATGGCCTTTCTTTTATCCTTGGCACTCCTTCTTGTATACATATGAGGTACAGCAGTACTAACCTTTGTAGGACTAGCAGTACTAGCTTGTATGTTAGCAGTACTAATTTCTATCTCACCTTTCTCACCACTTCCATGTTCTTCAATAATTCCAGTGGGAGTCTTTTCTTGTACAAGTACTTTAGTTTCATCACTAGGCTTCTCATGAACTTCCTCTTCTTGTGGAATCTAAGAAATACCTTCATCTTGTACTAGAGTAATCGTTGGATCTTCATCAATTTAACAAATCTTCCTCTCCTATTTGGAAGAATCCTCTGCAATCTCTTCATCATTAGAAAGAACAATCTTTGCCTTTCTCCTAGCCTTGCTAGACTTCAGCTTGTACTCTAGTTTCTATACTCTAAGTACTAACTTGGTAAGAGCAGTACTATAAGTCTTCTTTGTCTGCTGCAAGTCCTTCTATTATTTTCCACTGGTTTTGATTCTTCCAGATGTCATCATCTTGCTCAGGATCTACTAGTATCTTCAGATCACCCCATAACATCAAATTGTATCCTTCTGGAGTGTTATCTTGAAATCTTTCCATTACCAACCTGTGTAAAACCTCTAAGTCATGTCTATCAAAAAAATTCAGCATACTCTCAAAGGTTTTATGATAACTAGTGTTTCCATCAACTCTTATGATCTTGTAAACATGCATATTTCCTAAACTTTGAGATTCCCAATCAACTATAGGAAACTTAGTATGCAAAATTTCTGGATCTACAAATTCTTCCTCATCTAGAACACTGCAACCAATCTGTAATTCATCTATTTCGTTCCTCATAATCAGCTGTTTCTTTCTCTTTCGTTCTGTCTCATTGAGCGTCTTGACCTTGTTTGTCACTTGCTCTTCTTCTTGCAAGCGTTTTTCTTCTAATTCCAACATCTTTCTTTTTAATCAACACTGGCTCAGGATTCATATCTTCTTCTTCAACCTTCTCTTCTTCTACTATTTTTGAAGTTTCTCTTTCACTTGGTTTAGAAGAATCTTTTCCAACTTCAGACCATATAGGAATAAAAGTATTGACATGATCCCATTCCCTTTCAAAGATTGGTCTGATGTCATTATAGCTCATTTTATTGAAGTAGCTCTCCTTGTAGCCTCCTTAAGTCTTCAAATAGTAAATCAGATTCCCTTCTGCTTGAAGCTATTGACACTTATGTTATTCTTCAAAGCATGATATCTTAGTACACTTGGATCATTCCATTCAATTCCCTGAGTTTGAGTAGGTTGAATTGGAACATCTTGTCTTTGATCAAGTTGTCTTCTTCTTTCTTCTTCTGATGTAGGTTGAATATTCATTGAAGGGTGTGTGTCTTGTGGAATAGAATTATCGTTGGGAAAAGAAGACTTGTTGACACGAGAAGTACCCGTATTGAAAAATTCATTGTACAAAGGACTAAATAAAAAATCCAACTCTTGTTGTGATTAAACAGTTGTATCTGCTGAAGGAGAAACATTTTGTAGATGTGGGTCGGGGTTAGAGTTGTCATAATCTGGCACCTTTTGTCGTTAGGGAACGAGGCCTGAAGTGTCATTAGCAACAGACGTCTCTGACATATCTTTGATCTCATCAAATCGGAGATGTATGGATTTAACTATCAATATTGTTCTCTTATTGTAGACGTAATATCCCTTTGACTGAGTGGAGTATCCTACCAAAATGCACAGATCCCCTTATTCTTTCATCTTATCCAAAATTTCACCATCTCTGGTTAGATAACAAGTGCAACCAAAGATGTGAAGGTGTTTAATTGAAGGTTTTCTATCATTGATGATGTGATATGCCGTTTTCTCATGTGTCGGGATGATGATAGATCTGTTTTTGGTATAGCATGAAGTTGCAATTGCTTTAGCCCAAAAGAATAAAGGAAGTTTAGAAGCCGAAAGCATCGTTCGAGCAGCCTCAACGAGAGTACGGTTTCGTCTTTTGACAATGTCGTTCTGTTCAGGTGTTCATGGTGTAGAAGTTTGATGCTTAATTCCTTCTTCTTTAAAGAATGTATTAAGTGTCTTGTTTAAGAACTCAGTGCCTCTGTCAGTTCGAACATAAATTACTGGGGCTTGAAGATTTCTTTAGATCATCTTGAGAAAATCTTATAGAACTTCTGGTGTTTCATCCTTGGAACGTAGAAAGAGAGTCCAAGTGTATCTATAATAGTCGTCTACAATCACCAGAATATATTTCTTCCCATTTATGCTAGCAACCCGCATTGGACCACATAAGTCCGTATGAAGCAAATTTAACCGTCCTTTTGTACTTGGAACAATCTTTGTCTTGAATGAACTTCTTTTTGCTTTACTCACTTCACAAGAGGAACATAGTTGATCCTTAACATATTTCAACTTAGGTAAACCAATCACGACATCATTCTTTGAAAGCAAGTTGATGTAGTCCAAGTTAAGATGAGAAAGTCTTCGATGCCATAACCATGCTTGAGTTGGTGAGGCTTTAGCCATGAGACAGATTGGAGTTGATGAAGTTATTTCTTGAAGAGAAATTGTATAGAGATCAGATCCACGATTACCAGTGAGTAAATCGTTACCCTGAAGATCTCTGACAAAACACTCAGATTTCTGGAAAGCAACCTCCAAATTCGCATCACAAAATTGACCAACCAAGAAAAGATTGTGATTAGCTTCGACGTAATAAACCCTGTTAATCGTGATATTTCCTTGAACCAAATCTCCATAACCAAGAATTAGAGCAAATTGATCATCGCCAAAACAAACAGTACCAAGATATTTTTCAACAAAATTGCACAGCAGTGATAGATTGCCCGTCATGTGCTTTGTACATCCCGAGTCAACAATGAATATGATGAGTTGTACAATCTGCAAGAGAATTAAAGGACGATGGAATACATGACAAATTGGATCCTAAAGTGTTTGTCAGTTTCAAGATATTAGTTATCCTAGAAGCATTATCTATGGCAAAACTAACTTTGTTTTGCACACTTTCATTCCTAACTTTAGTCACCCATTTCATTTTTGTCTTAGGAACCTATTTATATCCTAATGGGCATTGTTGTTCTATCCATCATTTCTACGCCTTACTAATTTTCTCATATAGCATCTTATAGTAACTCTTCGAATTTGTGATAGTAGATTCTGATGCAACTATTTTCTTATGGTATGTTGCAACAGATTTGTTCGCTTGACTCTTGGGTTTTCTAGTACTAATAGGCACTACCTTAGGCTTCTTAGTTCTAGCATTCATGTCATTCAAATACTTAGAAACACAAGCATCATGATTCGAATTAAATACACATTTTCCACAAGTAGCACACACAACATTAACATTTGAAGTTCGGGAATTTAAACTGTCATTACACACAGTTACAGACTTTGTTTGATTAGAAATACTAGAAATCCTATGGTAGTCTTCTACTTCAGTCTTCTTAAACTTCACTTGACTAGTTTTTGGCACGACCTTATCTTTCATTTGAGTGCTCCTAGGTTGTGGTCTGCTAACATTAGTTCTGTGAGCTACTCCTATAGATGTAGACATGCGAGGATTAGTATTCCTATAAGTTTGAGGCAACTGTGGTGCTCTAGTTTTCGTTGTACTACTGTCTATTCGATACATGCCTGGTTTAATCACATTTGTGTTTCTTACAGCTTGCGTTGCTGTTTGAGGCAAATTCTGTGAAGTGACTATTTTTGATAAACCCTCTAACACATTAGTTTTTGGAACCGACTTTGTCTTTGAAAAATGTTTTCTTAATAGAGAATCTGAAAAGGAGTCGGTTTGCCTAAAACTGATGGTTTTGGAATCCTTTATGCATTTGGTTGTCGAACAACAAATGGTTATCAAACTTAGTTTCCATAGATTTTCCTTTGCATTTTTCAATGATTTTCTTTAACTCACATATGGCAATGTCCTCGTCTTGCAATTGAGCTTTCAAATATTGTATTTCAAAATATTGTTTACGTTCTTTTAGAAATACGTTTGACGCTTTTTCTTTGCAAACTGTGTCATTTTTCATTTGTTCTTGACATTGTTGTAAAGTGAGTTCAAGAGAAATTGAGTACTTTTCTAATTTAGCAAAACTTTGTAAAAGCTTAGTATAAACCTCTTTACTAACAAATTCAGTTTGTTTTGAAAGCTTTTGTGCAAGACATCCACATTCCTTGACTTTATGAAGATATAAGAATTGCAATTCAGTGTGCGCTTCTAAATCAGATAACAAATGCAAATAAGAACACATAACATCATTAGACACACATTCTTGCAAGAGCATATCATACATGTTTGAAAATTTTGCCTTATCAGATTCAAGTTCGTCAATTTCATTTTCAAGGGATTCAACGTACTTTAAATCAGCATGCATTTCTTTCTTAAGTTCATGAACAAATGAGAAACTATCATTCTGAGTCTTAAGGGCAAGAGGCATTAAACATGTCTTAATCAGGATTTCCATAACTTGAGCAGTTAGGGCATGGAAATGATCTTTAGAATGTTTCACCCAAGCTTGATCGACAAGTTCTCTAAGATGATTTATGTTATTTGTCATGACATTATACACTTGTCTACTTTTGCTTCATGATTTGGACACAAGTAAGAAAGCTGGGTTTTGGAAAATATTTGGTTTCGTTTTCACAAATGATTTTCTCCACATTTTCTTCCTTATTTCATTTGCATGTGCTAACTGAAAAAGATATTCCTGGGTCGGGGGTTTGAAAATTTCATAAAGACTATTTAACTTTTTGTAGTCATAGGGTTTCATTAAGTCTTTATTCAATTTTGATCGACTATCTTCTTTAAGAGTCAGAATCTCTTCCCTATCAAGGACTAGTCTGTTTGCAGGATCAGATTGGTCATGTAGGATCTCATACAAACATGGTTTCTCATTTGTGACCCGTTTGAGGTTCATTGGATTAGCAAAGATAGGTCTTCCATTAAATGTAAGGCATTTGGGTGCTAACATATGAATGTTTTGGATTGATTGACTCCTTTTATAAACAATTTCATTCCAAAACTTTAATTCGATTTCCATTGAAATCTTTTTGTCAATATCTTTTTCTTACTTAAGTTTCAAATCCGTTATGACCTTTGTTTTCTCTTTCACAAGACCTTCGTAATGTGACTTAGTTAAAAGACTCTGTTTGACTAACTCATCGTGTTTCTCTTGGACAACTAAAATTTCGTAGGCTTTAAGTTTTAAACCTTCTTTTATGTCAATGTCCTTTTAAGCTAATAGTCCTAGAGTTTCATTTAACTTATGTTCAAGTTTGTCATAATCAACTGTACGGTCATTAAAGGCCATGTACTTCTCAAGCTCAGACTGTTTGGTTTGAAGTGTAACTAGACAACTATCCTGAATACTATTAGATTCCCCCAAAGTTCTACCTGTTTTCGCAAGAATAAATTTGCACTCAGTCAATTCTTGAGTCAGTGATGCGTTTGCTTTCTTTAATTGCTTTTGAATCTTTTTATTTTCATCGACATCAAGTTTTAAATTTGCAATTAAATTAGCAAGCGCAACACGCTCATCATCACATTCTATAACATTTTGATCATTCTGAATATCATTATCACACATATCTGGTGAATCAAGAATGACATTACTATCACCAATTTCCACTACACATGTGTTACTAATGGATTCAGATTGCTCAGAATGTTGTATTTCATTGGCAAACACGTTATATCTAGTATCGTATTGTACCTGTTCTAATGGCTCAGAATCGGTGCCTAAGTCTGCATTATGAACCTCCTAGATCTTTGCCATATAGCTATAATGTGCTTCCAACTCTTGTTCATAAATCTCTTCATCTATGTCCGCTAGCCAGTTAGATTGCTCTGCTTGAAGTTGAACACCTTTCTCAGCTTGTTTACATAGCAATAGCTTTTCCTTATGATACGTGAAGTCTTTAACATGTTTAAGATTCCTGCATTCCTTAGCAAAATGACTAAATTCCTTGCAGTTAAAACACTGTATCCCAGACTGCTGCACTACTTGACCACCTATAGTGTCCCTAGCCCCAGCAACATTTATTACCCTCTGATTCCCAAACTATCCAGTCTGATTGTCAATTCGTTGTTCCATTGGAGTAGATCCACATCGTGATTCTATGTTTGAGGAAGTTCGAGGTTTGTTTGTTGGTAGGTTTGTAGATTTTCCTGAAGTACTTTACAGTGAGAGCTAATTTTTTTTTGCATTTCCTTATCCTTCTAAGCTTGTTCAGGATCACTGTCTTCATCAGAAGGCGACTCACATGGAGGTGTGATTGGTTTGGCTATCTCTTTGCTTTTGTGTCTTATAGTTGCATGAGATCTGGTTGGAAGTGAGGCTTTTGATGTTGGTGCATATGATTTATGAGACTTTGATGTTTGGTAATATGGATCTTGATGTGGTTAAGCGGGAGCAACAAGTACTAATGGTTACGCATTCATGCTATTCTTTCTGCACAGATTCATTAATCTTCCTTTTGATATGAAGAAGACAATCATGACTTAGATGTTGCACACATGAATAACGATCTGTTCTTTGGTATTCTAATTCCAGAAAACGATTCTGAAGCATCTTCTTCTTCGGATGTTATTCCTACTGTTGTGCACACTACTGATCCTAACTCAGAACACGTTACCAAATGGACCAAGGATCATCCTTTAGACAACATCATCGGTGAACTCGAAAGACCTATTTCCACAAGACTCCAACTTCATGAACAAGCCTTATTTTGTTACTATGATGCCTTTCTCACATCAGTTGAACCAAAGAACTATAAAGACGCATTAACTCAAGCATGTTGGATTGAAGCAATGCAAGAGGAGCTTAATGAATTTAAACGTCTTAAAGTCTGGGAACTCGTTCCTCGTCCAGATAAAGTGATGGTTATTACTTTAAAATGGATCTACAAGGTGAAACTTGATGAATTAGGAGGAATTCTAAAGAACAAGGCTCGTTTGGTTGCTCGTGGTTACCGTCAAGAAGAGGGAATTGATTTTGAGGAATCCTTTGCTCTAGTGGCTAGACTTGATGCTATTCGAATTTTCCTCGCATATGCTGCTCACATGAATATGATCATCTACCAAATGGATGTTAAGACGACATTCTTGAACGGCATTCTGCGCGAAGAAGTTTATGTCAACCAAACGGACGGGCTTGTGGATCAAGACAATCCGAATCATGTGTACAAGCTCAAGAAGGCTCTCTATGGGTTGAAACAAGCTCCTCGCGCGTGGCACGATCTATTGTCGAAGTTCTTACTCCCACATTGTTCCTCGAAAGACAAGGCAAAGATATTCTCCTGGTATAAATCTATGTTGTTGATTTAATCTTTACATCTACTACACCTAAACTATGTGACCAATTTTTAAAAATAATGTGTTTAAAATTTAAGATTTCGATGATGGGCAAAATATCATTTTTTCTAGGACTTTAGATTTCACAAAGTCCCAGAGGCGTCTTTATAAACTAGTCAAAATATGCTCTAGAATCTTTGAAAAAATATGGTATGGAATCTAGTAACCCCTTAGATACTCCTATGGTGGAGAAATCCAAACTGGATAAAGATACACAAGGGAAAGCTGTTGACCCTACACACTATCGTGGAATGGTGGACACCCTTATATATCTCGCAGCCAGTATACCAGACCTTACATTTGCTGTATGCATGTGTGCCCGGTATCAGGCAAAGCCTACCAAAAAGCACTTACATGCTGTAAAAAGAATCTTTAAATACCTAAAAGGAATCGTTAATAGGGGACTCTGGTATCCAAAGGATTCTTCTATTGCTCTAACAGCTTATGCAGACGCTGATCATGCGGGTTTCCAAGATACTAGACGAAGTACATCTGGAAGTATGCAATTATTAAGAGACAAACTTGTTAGTTGGTCATCAAAAAGGCATAAAAGCGCTGCCATATCTAGTACGGAAGCTGAATATATAGCCTTGTCTGGCTGTTGTGCTCAAGTCCTTTGGATGAGATCACAGCTTACCCACTACGGCCTTGGATTCAATAAAATTCTAATGTACTGTGATAACAAAAGCACTATTGCCATATGCTGCAACAATGTTCAACATTCTCGATCAAAACATATTGACATTAGATTCCACTTCATAAAGAGCAAGTTAAGAACGGAGTAGTAGAGCTTTACTTTTTGTAATACGGTATATCAGCTGGCGGACATCTACACTAAAGCCCTTGGCAGAGAAAGAATTGAATTTCTTATCAACAAGCTGGGAATGCGAAGTTTTACGCCGGAGACTCTAAAATAATTGGCAGATGAAGTTGAAGAATAGTGGTGGTACCTATTTAAAATATCTTGTATATAACATGTATATATATTAAAAACCAGAAAAAACAAAAAGATTTTTCATTTTTAGAAAACCTTTATAAAAACAAAATACAAAAATATAAAATCTTTAAAACCAAAGAAAAATTTAAAAATGAGAAAAATATAAAAAGAGGTAATAATGGCATGTCTTCTGAAAATTGATAACATTTACGGTCTTAGAAATGTCATTTAATAATGATACGAGGTTGTAAATGAAGTTCAAGCAGAAGCTTAAATGTTTTCACGACATGCCAAAAATGGCTTGCTATTATTTCCGATAGCAACCCGGTCATCATCTTAAAGGCAAGTATTTCAAAAAGAAAACTTGACCTCATAACCGGAATTTATTTTCGGGCATGGTCTACTTTATGACCATGCAAAGGCTTGTGTTTACTTTGCAACACAACCCGTGCTTTCTATATTCCATAAGTGTACGTGTCAGTGCACTTATGTGTTAAAATAAGAGAAATCTTATTTTTTGTAAAAAGTTATCTTCATAATGAATCAATGTTTTAAGTAATCACAAAAAGATTTTTCAAAGACAATTCGACCACTCAGACAATGACAACAGCTCTTTAAATAGAAAATGGGTCATTATTTGAGGGGGAGAATGTGTCATCAAATAATCTTTTAAAATGGTCTTTCAAAATAAGTCATGGAATAAACAGATAAAGTTTTGGATAATGACGGATAACATTTTTAAGGGGAGTTAATTTATATTAACTACAAGAGCTCTAGATGTCATTTGTTTCAAACTTTAGGGACTTATTTGCAATTTAAGACTTAGTTGATTCTCACGGAATAGATTTAAGCTTATCAATTCTTTGAACACGATCTCTAGTATATTTGCGTACTATGTTTTGTTGATTCGAAGGTATCAAAACCAGCAAGGGGGAAGGAATAGATATACAAGAAAGATAATGAGTACACTCGATAGAATTCATACCCTACTCTTATTTTAGGTCATTCCGAGAAGAAAAATGTCATAACCGCAGAGAAAATCGGTGTTTAACTTGTTACTTTCGGGTGCACTATTTCAACTACATGGGGGTAGAGATATCTTGTGATTTCAAGTATGCATCATTTAAGATACTAGGGGGAAATATTGTAAGAAGATTTATTCTAAACGTGAGAAGATTGGTTACTGATTCAAGAAATGCTTCCTCAAACGGTTAATCACTAAGCTTATTTTTAAATAAAGTAGAATTTGTTGACAAAAGAGGTACACATAGGTTTGATAAGTATGATGATTCCTTATGTTAGTCAGTATTATGCAGAAAGAAATGAGTACATTTGGGATTTAGTTGACTTAGGTGTTATCATTTCGACTACTTAGAGGGAATAATTGTGTCATCCGAGACTTAGTTGACTTTCATGTCTCAATTTATATCATCCCTATCGTGTAAGGAGAAATTCGGACATCCGGGACTTAATTGACTTTGGTGTTGCGGTATCAAATTCTTGAAAGGGTTAATTGTGTACTTTGGATATCTGGGTTTTATACATTAAGACTGCTTGATGCGGCTTGCAAGAAAGTTTTGAATCTACTTAAGGAAGGATTGCTGATTTAAGGGGAAGCTAAGACAACTTCTTAAGAGAGACTACAGGGAAGACATACAGCTGCTACAAAGAACCATATGATTATATCATATGATGTTCTCATCATTCAGGTCAAATTTCATACATAATAATCTTGTGAATATATAAATGTGTAGTGTAGACTTAAACATAGGCTTATATAGTGTTTGAGTATGAATTTTCAAGAATTTATTAGTAAATTCAAAAAATTTCAAATTAAAGTACTCAAACACCATATAATTCCCTTATAATTTAAGGGGGAGCATTAAAAATGTTCCTAATACGGCTTGTTAATAATTGGACATTTTTTTCTCGAAAGCAGTTATATTTGAATCATTTGATATCCAAACTATCAAGAGATTTAATATTTTTGATAAGGGGAGAAAATATGATTAAAATATATGGCTAAAGATGTGATTTTCAAGATCTCAAGTGCACGCTATCCCATATATGGGCTAAACTCTTTCGATTAATCGATGCACATAAGAAGGGGGAGCAAATGGTTACCTGTTGGCTGAAATGTGGAAGTACCAAAGACCGACCATTTAATTTACTATATTGGAGTTATAAGGTGGTTAAGTTTAGGTATTCTGTAAAACCTAAAATATGAATTTTATTTCATATTGGTAATTTTGAATATAACCTAAAGTTTATTAATAAGCATTTGAAATTAAAACCTTAGGTTATAATTTTGGGAAATTATAAAGATATAACATAAAGTATTTTGTTTTAAAGAAAAAAAAATTAATATAAAACTTATATTTGTATAAATATGGCTGGCCCATATTTAAAAAAAATATTTTGGTTAATTTGATTATTTTGTATATTTACTTTCTTTTATTAAAAAACCTATTTTAAGGGATAAGTATTAAAAGGTTTTAGCAAGTATTTTGTGTAATCTTCAAAATAGGAAAACATTATTTTGCCTCCCCTCCTCCTTCATTTAGATTGGCCCTTAGGGGTGATTTTACAAGAAAATCTTTTATTTTTAAAGCTAAACTTATTTTAGGAATGAGGTGTAAAAAGGTTTAAGCAAATATTTGGTAATCTTCTAAAACAATAAAAAGATTTTGTCCAACTCCTCTCTACCCTTTATAACCGGCCCCCTCTCCCATCATTCTCTAAAAATTTTCTCTTCATAATTTTGTGTATTCCTCTATAGAAGCTTCGAGCAAGAAAAAGGTTTAGGTGTTTTGGGTAATCCTTGAAGTTTTGGTGTTCTTGGTGTGGTTTTGATTTTCATTCTTTGGTGTATTCTTGGGTTCTTGGTGTTTGATCTTGTACTCCTCCCTCATTCCATATGTAATTCTTGATTTTGTTTCATTTTTGTTGTCACCATGATTACATATGCAAAAGTTTTCACAAAAACCTAAAAGATTGTAAGAAATAATATATTTATGTTCTTGTCAATTTCTCTAGGGTTTAATCTAATTAAAATGGTTAAATTACATGTTATGAAACCCTAAGATGATCATTAAATGTGTTATTAATAAAAAATACAAGATTAGAAACCCTAGGGTTGGTTTTGATGGGTGTTAATTAGCGTTTTCATGGTTAATAATTCTGGGCAGAATTTTAGGTCATGTTCAACGGGGTATATCTTAATGATAAAAATTGGTTTTAACATGATTCTTGAGCCTAAAGTGAAATTCAATGAGTCTAGTTTCTGTAAAATCCGAGCTCATGTCAATTGGAGGTCGGGAAGGTTAATTTTTAGATTTTATAAGATTAAGTGTCGAATATGTAATTTCTATCTGAAAAATTCAGTTGTAGTGTTTGATTTTTAATTCGAAAACCGTAAGGAGTTAGCCTCTAAAATTTTATTTGGTAAATCTTCATGATATGTGCTACATCCATGATTTGTTTTAGAATTTTCTGAGTTGTCTAGGTAAGGTTTTTACGCGTCAACTTTTCAAAGGTTCTGCCACGTCAAAATTCGGGTCAGTTTTGGGTAACAAGGGTCAAAGGGATACTTAAACATGGAAATTAATTAAACCAATGATCATGGGTGTACTAGACATATGTGGGAACCTCTGTGATTTTTGTAGAATTTTTAGAGGTCGTTTAATGGGTCTTTAACATCGGGAAACTTGCTTAAAATGTTGGAAATTTTAGAAATTTGGAAAACTTTAATTTAGTTACCTTAAGTGTTTTAAATGATAAGATTAAGTAATAAACTTATGAAATAAGATAGATAATAATATGTAATCATGGATTCTTGTAGATTCGATAAAGGTGTTGTGATATCTTGCTTTTGTATTCATTTCTCTCCGATTGCTTATTCGTTAAAGTACAAACATTCCGTCCTTTTAGTAAGGACACTTCATTCTCATTTGTTTGGCTACTTGATCTATTTGATATTCGTTTGTATGAATTTGTTGGTTCTTGTTTGGAATATGCTACTAGATTCGTTTCCATATTTGGATTATTTAAAACTTGATCAATGTTATCTTTTTCCTATCTCTTTGCCTGAGATATTTGTATCTAGTCATGGAGGTACCATGACCATGTCATTGATTCACCAATGGCATGACACTATCTGTGGCGGTATGATTGGTCCACGGCGTTCCCTTTTGTATGTGCACTTATTATGATTTGATTA
>BQNB010049153.1:0-31592 GCA_026074375.1 Tanacetum coccineum | reverse complement strand
ATTGATTAATGAATAACACTCTTACTTGATTAAAACATGGATAGAAGGTAGTTACAATAGGGGTTGAGGCCCTAAAAATGACCTTTAAAGCTGCTACAAAGACTAGGGCTCATATCCCAAAGGTACAAAGTTACACCAAAGTTACACACTTAAAACCCTAAAATCAGTTTTGTATATATAGAGATATCGCCATGGCGTCATGTTAAAGTCCTGATGCCATCGCTACGTGGATGATTCTAGAACCTCTTTAATTCTGCCACGTCCTGATGCCATCACTAGATCTCTGATGTCGTCACTGGATAGATCACGACGGCGTCACTTTATGCCTATAACACCGTCTTCATGATTGGTGTAGGTCTGTAATCTTGTCCGTTTCTTCTCCAAATAAGCCCAAGTCACGTGTATTTCCTTCAAATGCAATCCAAGTGCTAAAAACCTAAAAAACAATTAAGCATATAATCTGGGCATATTGCATAATTTAGGGGGTTAAATGACCCTGAAATAGTGTATAAAATAACACCTCATCAAATACCCCTACACTTGCGATTTGCATGTCCTCAAGCAAATGGGATTTTCTATCTAGACAATAACCTACTCATTAAAAGTATTTTACAACACAACCTACTAGACCTCGTAATTAAAAGTACAGAAAGTATATACTCGCACCTAACATAAGTGTTTAGGATTCTCTTTTTCTCTTGGTTGTATAATAAATTATAACATAATAGGTAAACAGAAAATCAACACTCATTAATTGTCATAGCATATAAATTACCATAGGCTTGGTAAAGGATCAAACCTTCACCGCTAGGCGCAAGCATTATTCATTACTATCCAATAGGTCTTTTAAAGGGTTGTGGGGTGTAGGTGTAAGATAACATTAACGAAAACAAAAACGGATGGGATACATTTGGAGATGACTTTTAGGTGAATTTGGAGTGGAAGAGTTAGCTAATTATTATAAGAATACACACTGATTTGGTTGTTAAGCCATGACTCGGATAAAGATATACAAATTCTACACAACTCTACATCAATCTCTTTCTTTTTCTTTTCTTGACTCTAATATAAACATAAACATAAACTTAAGCAAATAGCAGCCCGTACATTTTTTCACTGTTTTTTATATATATTTTTTTTCATACACTTTTGCCTTGCCATTGCTTAAACATATAATACATCATGGGGGTTTATAGATATACCGCTACACTTGAACTTTTACATATTTGATTATTTACAATCTGACTAATGACCCGATTTGAGATAGATCAAAATCACATGGAGCTTATTGAGCTCTATTGGGGGTAACAAATTACTTCTTCCTCAATTCTTCATAAGATGAGTACTACCATGAATTCAAATCATCCCAAAACTATGTTTATAAGTATAAGGACTTAGCAACCATGTACTGAATAATTAACTTAGGTTAACACAATAATGTACTAAAAGTCAGTACATATAAGGTAGGCTAAGGCGATTTGGGTGTAACAATTAGTTTAAGGGTTGACAATGCTCTTCATTAATAGTTCGACTTAACTAAAAAATTAGGAGAACCATGAAAAAGAATAGGCATAGAGGGTTGTACTAGGGGTATCCTGCACTAAAAATGAGTACATGGCAAGGGTATGGGATAGTTATATAGTCGATGTGACCATAATAATAATTATAGGTTTAAAATATGGGTTAACCCTAGTGCCTCTGCCCACCTATCAAGCAAATCCTAATCCTCACTATGGCGGTCCTTCTGAAGATGTATCACAAAAAACAAGTTCAAGAATTAATATACTAACAGGTACAAACTCATATAACTTCATACCCAAAAAACATTAAAAGAACAAATAAAAAAAATACCAATGCCTCAGAAAAGGTAGACAAAGACCACCCATACTACACATCCGTCATGATGAATAGAACACAAGGACTGCATTTGAACCTTAACTTCGAGAAAGCTAACGGTACCAATTATCTTGGGTATCACTAATGGATACTGTATAAATTGTCTAAGAACTAAATAGATCCTCACATTTTTAGGTGTGGAATTTTGAGGATTATTGTGCTATCATACGCATTCCTAACGATGTGACTCCTAATAAATTACTTGGTTTGTTTGTGGTAAATGTCCATAAAAAATTTTAAATTGGGTCAAAATTACCTTTTTATGTCCATGTCTTTGATATATTACCCATTATTTTAAGGAACAAGCAAATGAAAAATAAAGAAATAGTTTCTATGGCTTATTTTCCCCCTACACTTAAGTTGATCATTATCCCCAATATTCTATAGAAGTATCCGTAAAAACGAATAAAGGAAAAGGATAACAGTAAAAGAATCTAGTACTCTCCAGGTTTGCCTTAATAATGAGAAGAAACAATGTGAAAACTCGGTTAATCAACCTCCAAGAGTCCATCCTAATGAAAACATCATAAGACCTCTAAGCTCTTCACATCTTGAAAATATAACCTGTAAATCAAAGACAATGACAACTACACCAAGCGTAAAATCCATGGGATAAATATAAATACAATAAGAGTTTAGGGTTTCGACTCTATGAAAGCAATAAAGATAGGATGAGAGTAATGATATAATTATAGATTTATGCAGGTTAACAAAAGAATTACAAATCTTAAATATTGCACATTTTATTTTTTAGAAATACATAAAGATTTTCGAATTTTCACATTGCTGGAGACGCGACGCCATCGGGTTTTATCCTGACGCCATCTCCAGGCACTGTGAAAAATTCTTCTTTGTTTTTAACAAGAAATTTCTTGCACGCAATTTTATTAGTCAAATATGAAGAAAATACTACATAAAAACCTAGAATTTATCATTACAATCATATGACTCGAAACTAACGCGAATTAATCTAAACAATTTATTTTAAATGTTTGAGTTGGGTTCTAAAAATCAAATATTTTCCCTACACTTATTTTGTTGCAAAATACTTTTGATTGCAAATAAGATGAAGTTATAAACAAACAAAGAATGATTACAAAATAATTCAAATATAATAAAACAAACAATGAAGAATTAAAACACAATACACTCCTAATATGCGAGATAAGTAAATATTGGGTTGCCCTCCGAACTAAAAGCGCTATTCTAGTATTTAACGAGTCTTGTATCCAGACTCGAAGTCACACATCCTTACTGACTTTCCTTCATAACCCATTACAGTCGTATACTCGGGTCCAAGCTCGAAGCATTTTTTGTAAAATCCTAATATTTTGCTCATTACGTATTCCACTCCTCTTACGCTTGTCCTCTCGTCATTTCCAATTAGTATTCCACTCCTCTTCTCTTGTCCTCCTCGTTTTTAAGGTAGACCGATTTTGTGTGCTCTTTTTCCAAGTTCGATAGCGAGTTGTATTGCTCAATCTTATGAGGCTTCTTGTAAGCAACTTCGTGGTCCTCGTTAATGAAGCTGTTAAAGACAAAGCAACACCTTCGCCGACGGGGTCTGAGTCAGTTTGATATTTTAAGAGAGAGGAGGCCTCCCTAGCAATACTTGTGACATCCTAAGGGGTCTATGATTGAACTAATATCCTCGACGAATCATGAAAGTCATACATATGTGAAGTTATGCTATGAAATCTGCAATCTATATCCTTCCTATGAAATTGCTAACTCCTCTATTTGAATTCTCCCTAAGTTTAAGTTTTCTTCTCATGATCCAATATACATCATCCAGGTCATGATATATCAAGGGGAGTTAAGGTCAATGTAGGCTTTCTCCACACGCGCATGTCTAATGTTGCATGGTATCTTGAGGTTTTATGGGCATCCTTCTGCGAATATGGGGTTTCTTAGAAATATAGAAGGGATTGGACCACATACAAGGTACTTGTGATATGCTAGTTAACTCCTATTTGATAACAAGTCAAAATATTCCACTTCTTTTTCTCCTACTCTAGGTTCCTCCTTTTGGGAATCATCATTCTTCTAGACTTTCTCAATAAACATTACGTCGTCGTCATCCCTTTTGTTGTAAACTAGTTCGGTGTTAGATGATTGGGGAACCAACCCGAGTGATTCGAAGAATGAAGTAAATTTGAGTAAATTTTTGGTGATGAATGAAACATATGGATCTGGTAGTGTGGAAGGGTTGGCATGGATATTTTCCAGATTGTCCTTCTCTTCTTCCTCACTCTCTTCTGTTATGTCATTATGGGAGTTGCTTTGTATCTTTAGGATGGATTGTGATGGCGTTGATTGAACCATGGACAGGGGTTGAGGATTACAGGTCTTCAGTTGGGTAAGAACGAGCAAACAAAACTAAAAAAGTACTTAGTTTCGGGTTCTTGACCGTATCGCTAGGTAGTGATCCTGCCTATCGATCAGTGATGGCCTTCAGTACTGCGTCGATTTTGTTTGTCATCTCGCTTTATTGTTGTTTGAAATCGGATTCAAACTTGGACAGTCTAGCATCTTGAGATACCATGAAGTTGGATACCAATCCTTCTAGATTTGACTTATTGTTAAAGCTTTGAGGATGATTGTTGAAGGGAGGGTTTGAGATCGAGCCGTTAGGTTTAAACTGGTTAGGTAAGTTTGAAAAATAATTTTAGGAATTTTTGGGTTCTCTCCACCTAAGGTGTGGGTGACTTTTCCATGATGGATTGTAAGTGACACAAAATTATTTTTGCTAGCGCTTAACATGTGTACCATTTACCTCCGCTTCTCGGTACGCGGAGGATGCGTATTCTAAAAAAAGGGCTTGTCGAGATCTTCCATGCAATATGAGTGTCGTGGGGGACCACTGCAGATCTCACATGAGTATTGACTTTGTTACTTGAGTAGATTGCATCGAGCAAGATAGGACTTGATTTGCAGGCTTGATGAGGCAAAGATCGGATGTACTCGGGAACTCTTGGGAAAATTGATTGCTTGACCGACTTAGCGAATTCCCTTGGGTCATTCCACTTTTGTTTTTCATAGAGGGCGAGTTCCTCTAATAATGCCCATGATTCTTTGACGTTTCGGTCACGAAACTAACCACCGGCAAATTGATCAATGGTTCGTCTTGCGATGGAATTGACATGGTCATAAAAAATTTAGGCTTAGAGCCAAAGGTCGATGCCATGATGAGGGACTTTTTGTAGTAAGTCCTTAAAACGAGTGCATGCTTCAAATAGAGATTCTTCATGATGTTGTTGGAACATCAGGATATCATTGCGGAGTTTTATAGTCCTTCCCGGTGGAAAGAATTGAGCATGGAAATGAGTAGTAAGATCCTCCCATGTGGTGATGGATCCTGCTTAAAGACGTTCAAGCCAATTGCTAGCTTGATCGCGAATGGAAAATTGAAATAAACGCAATCGCATTCTTTCACTGTTTTCATCGTCAAGGTCAAGTGAGTCCACAAGTGTAATGAAATCCTTAAGGTGTTGGTTTAGATCATCGGACCGATGTCCGTGGAATGAGCATCCGTTTTGCTCTAACTGGATGGTGTCAGATCGAAGAGGTACCACGTTGTTCCCTACGGGGAGCTCGATGGTATTCCTGTAGCCTTCATGGCTAGGTTTAGAGTAATCACCAAGAGTACTTATAGGATTCTTGTCTCCCATGAAGGTTGATAAGAATGGTTTATGAAACAATCAACACAAAGAAAAGATAGACTATGAGAAAGCTAATATACAGAATTAAAGTCTCACTTAAAAGGATTTAGGCGAGTAGAAATACGTTAAACTATGATTAAAACCTAACTATTCCCCACACAGCAGTGCCAAAAACTTGATGCAGTCGTCGTAGGACTTCAACAATAAGTTTTACAACTCCCTAGGCAGAGTACCTAACCGTTATTGTAGTAGTATAGCCAAGACACGGGGGTTGTTATCGTTCTCTAAGGGAATAGGTTGGGAAGGCGTGATTACGGTCAAACAGAATTCTAGGGGTTAAGAGAAGATTATTTTTATGTTTTTAAATTTTATAGAAAGCAAGTAATCTATGGTTTGAGAGGTTGATTTGTTTAACACACTCGGATTAATTTGTGTATCTGGAACATTCAAGCCGAAATAAGGTTAATAATTTGGTTAGAGCCAGGCTCATCTTTTTATTTGAAAATCCAACATTGAACACATCAAACTATTAGTATGTGGGAGTTTATTCATCACCGTAAAGCGAGACGTAAAATCTGTTATCTAGTAAAGCAAAACTTAAGTAAGAACTTCTCTATTAAAAAAGATTATTTTATTAATAAGAAACATTCTTTTATCCAAAAAATCAGCTGTGTCATTCATTTATCAATATAGTCCTCTAGATCTTCCAAGACCACCAAATTTGAAACATATCAGAAAGTTCCCATAAAGACATTTATATCCCCGATAATAAGCATAAGGTTATTATCTCTATACTATAATCCCTCAACCATGATGATGTTGAATAAGACTCGTGAAATAACATTTATAGGCAGAATATGGTCAAAATGAGCATTAAAGTGTTTAAAGCCTGTCATGCTAGGGAAATGCAAAATAAAGGGGTCGTACATTTGAAATTTTATAGGAATCCTAAACTATCACCTTCCATTTCCACCGTTGAAGAGGTTTCATAATGTATATTAGCTTCGTTATCCTCTTTTCTTTACATCATCTCTTTTATTTCGTCAATAACGCCTCCCTCGTCATTATCATAATCTATTAAATTAATAAAAGGTGATACAAAGGATATATTCAAATCATTAAGCTCAAGATAATCTATTTTATGATTGAGTAAAACATACAGGAAATTTGCTTCTTCCATCATGCACACTGATGAACATAGTTGTAAAGAAAATTGTTTTACAACCCTTTTAGGCATAACACCTAACCGTTGTAGTGTAGTTCTCTAGAGGAATAGTGATGTAGGTACGAAATGTATGTCACCTAAGTATAAGGGTCAAGGGATGACTATTTTTATGTTTTTATGTTTATCGGAAAGCAAGTAAATCAATATATTTAAGAGAGGGGGTTTCAACTAATCTAAATATACTCTTAATTATGCAAGAAATGTAAAAGTGGTAGAAATTTGTATAGGGGATTAAGTGTATTCACTTGAAACACATGCACTACTCCTTAATTACTCTACCTAATCTACCATGTTGTTACACCCTTGTTAGTGCAATGTGAATTGTTCCTAATTTAATTACGAGTTGGTCAGTCCTACGTATATATAGAAACCTAAGTAAGTGACGCCTAGCAAATGTCAAAGCCTACCTAATAGTAGTCACACACAATAAATACTCACCTAGTTAACTTACCTAAGACGTATGGTTCATTAATTAGTCATGTTGTAATTAACGTTCAAGTTAAGGTACGGATTATAGCTAATTTTAAATTACCTAACATGTACACCACCAACAAGAAATGAAAGATCAAATATTATAATTAGGTTTCATGATATCCTAAGTAAACACTAACAATTTAGCATAACATGTTAACAATAAGCAAATATGAACACACGATCAAAGAATAAGAATTCATCATAATTGAATGATTAATGATATAAATACCTGCACACACCTTTTCTATAACGTGGAATACAACAAATATAACTCATATTAACAAAATTAGGCAGATTATTTACCCCAACGTTGGTACCCAGTTAGAAACCAAAACAGATTTATAATTGGTATACTCATTTGTTATATATTCTCACATTTTCCATACACTCTAGTATTGCTAGATATCATTTTTTATAATTGCTTATCCTTAAGCATGAAACTAGATAACTTCACACATTTGAAAGCATATTAGAAGAAACTATGTTTTGGAGTGACCTAGGAAAATTAAACAAAACATTCAATTCCAAACACTATGCTTTGTAACTTTAACAAAGGCATATGTTCAAAGGTGTATAAAAGTTCATTAAGATGTTCGTCTTACCCCAGTGTACTGCACTAAATGAAATGCCAACTCACCCTAAATGGTAAAAGCGTAAATGCATAATATAGCTCACAAAACAACCAGACTTGAAAATTAAACTAAAATTACAAGCACCTCGTTGCTACTTCATTGAACATGTACTGGCTTTGATACTTGATCAAGTACTGTGTTGATCTTTTCACATCCCAAAACATATAAGTATGTTATAATACAAGACATTTTCCCATGAGTATTCACACTAATGTTGATGATGCCTAATAGTGTCTCTTAATTATTTCACTGATATGAGGATGTAGCTGCTTCAGCTATGGTAAGGTACATATACAAATATGTTCTGTATTTGCTATTATGGATAAAGTCATAATTGGTTTGCTTTACTTTAAGAGGTTGGATGGTTTTGTATGGAGGTATGAAGCCTTCTTTTATGTATTGTCCTTTCATATTGTGAGAATGTGGCTGCATTTTGAGAAAGATTGTGCATAATAATTAAGGAGGAAATATAGTCCTTTTGGTGAATTAGTGATTTGAATTAAAGTAGTTGAAATTGTAGTATTTTTTTGGGGTAAAGGGTTTCCCCATTAAAATACGCTAATAAACATTTAAGTACAAAGGATGAGGGTGATCTCACAAATCTGCCCTTTACATGGGCAAAACTACTTCCTTAAAGGAAGGTACACAAAATGACTAGACAAAAGAAACATAAATCTATTTCTTCTTGCGACCGCAAAATTAGATATCTAGATTATCGCATATAGCTTAAATCTCTTAAGGAAGATCATGGCCTTCATACATGTCATCATCGTATGGGTCTTCATCATAGTCACCATTACAATAAGAATCCCTCCATTGTTCTAGCAAACTTTGATTGCTAAAGCCTACTCTTTCTGAAGCCAAAGAATGAGCCATATCATTATCAACTGATGCAACCTCATCTTCACTATCATCATCACCCGGACACTCTACCTTCTTCAAAGGGTTACCATCTTCATCCACAAGAATATCTTGCCCATCAATAAGTAAATCTTCAAACTTTCTGATTTTATCAAAAATAAGAGTATTACTAGTATTACTATTTTTGACATTCATGAAAGAGGATCCACTTGAATTAGCCTTGTTATTACCCAAATTTGTAGTCTCCTTATTGGTACCAAACTCTACATCATTATCAACCAATTTAAGAACATCAAATAGATTTGAATTACGAACCTCACTAGTAAGTGCTACACCTTTCTTCTTATTACAGCTAAGGCTAGTAGTAGGATTTTTAGGAATTGTCTATATTCTTTATGAGGTTTAAAGCCCATTTTTAGACCAACCAAAACACGTTGAGAAGCTTGACTAGGCTTTTTTTCAAGTTCTTCGCCACACCCAATCCAATATTCTTAGGACATTCCTCTTGAATATGGCCAAATACCTTACAATACGAGCACCAAGGAGGTTTTCATTCATATCCAACACGAACATTACATGTATAATAACCCTCCCCCATAATTATTGGCATAGCCATCATGATGTTATCTTTTAACTCCATGTCAGCCCGAAGTTCAATCATTGCTTTAGCATAGCTTGACCTGTCCCATGACTGCAAGTAGATATCATAAGTATAAGAGTCAAGTATTAATGGAGTACCAAGTTTCATAGCAATCACACTTAAACCATCCTCACTAAACACTGTAACAGTAACACCGTGAAGTTTAACCCAAACCAACACATTCCCAACATCCTCCTTTAATATATCAACATCTGAATTCTACTTACAAAGAATAAGCGAATGATTACGAATGAACCATGGACAATTCTCAAGCATTGAGTTCAAACCATCCATAGAGTTAAATTGGAAAGAGAATAACCCAGTACATGAGTTAAGCATTGACTTAACCAAGCTAAACTTACCCCAAGTGTTCCTAACATAATTAGCAACAGCGAGGTAAGCCACTCGCTTTCCTAAGAAGAAGCCATAAGCAGCCCGGATCGACTTCACTGGCATAACAACATCAATCCCGTTCCCCCGGTATAAATAAAGTACCAATATTCATAGTCTTCTTACTCAATTTACCAATAACATTATCATATGAAGGTATTTCTAGCTGAGTAGGTAATGGTGGGTATGATCCCACACTTATTTTCACCGAATTAGTTTGAGCCACCATAGGACTTTGCACATCTATTGCCACAGGTTCATCATTAAGATCCTTCTCCTTAACACCTCTCCCCCCTCCACTAGCTTTCTTGCTCATACATAGAAGTTGTTGTCTTCATTATTATCGTATTGGTTTTGATAGAATGTGTATCAAAATGGTAGCTATGACATGTCATAGTACATTATAGATGTGCAAAATGTTTGAATATATATTGAAGTTTAATATATGTTCACTATTTCATAAAAAAATGATAAAGCCTTAACACAAGCTCAATCGCTTAGATAATGAAATTTTTATACGAGAAAATTTTACGTATAAGCTCATTGACATGAATAAAAAAACTTAACCTCATAAACCGTGTATAGGATATCGGTAAACCAGTTAAGAGGTACCGGCGGCCGCATATACAAAGACTGGAATTTGATTCTAAAGAGCATGGCCTTTGTGTCATGTTTGGTTTTTGAGCTAGTTGAACCCGACAAGACAGGAATTTAATGGTTGAGTCTATCGAAGTCTAATGGCTTCACTTTCTTTTTGGTTAAAGATAGTAGTTGTAGTAATGACAACTTCTGAGGTCAAGTTTCGCGTGTTGATGAACGCTTGATTTTGACACGTAACTATTTTGGACTTTAACAGCTTAACTTTGCATAATTAAAAGTCCAACATGTATGATGGGATCAGATGAAGCCCAATACACTTTTTTATCTGTTACGTGTTAAAATTTAATTTTAAAACATGCAGGGAGAAAAGTGAAATAAACCATTTAAGTCGGTTTAGTTGGGACATTTATTATTCGACCATCCCTTTAACTCAATCAAAATCTTTCAAACCGCAAGAAAAACTAAAACTCACTGGTAAACAGCTTTTATTTTTATTTTCGTATCTTTGGTCGATTATGTTATTACTGATTATCCAGTGTTTGTTGGTATAAGTTACTAATTTGCTCATCTGCGGTTTGTTGCTTGGAATTGCTGTTTTTATTATATTTTTCGTTGATTATGTTAGATATATCATAATACAAGATGTTTGTTGCTTCAAAATTTAGAATTGCTATTTTTAGTTGTTTTTTTATAGATAGGTAACATAATAAGCTGTTTAAATATTACTTCTTAGTTTGAGCATCATAAAAAGTTTTGGATTTCCCTTCGGGGGTCTTTGTTTGGTGGGCTTATAGCTTATTTGGTTTTCGGTTTATATAATCTTATTAAGACATATAAGCTTTAAACATACAACCCCTCAAACATATGTGTTTTATGCTAATAAAAATTCTTAATTGATTAGTAAAAATTGATGGTAAAGTGATACGACGGCTTTGATAAAATTACAAAATTAGTAATTGAACATACTTTGTATTGGTCTAAATTCTTACGTTTTTGTTTGCTACTAGACAAATTTTCTCAGAGTGTCCACATTCTACTTCAACAATGGCATTGGCTCCATCAATGGCTCCATCACCAAACACAGTAAGTCTATTATTATTATTAAGGTACGCATTGACATTTTTTATATGTTTACACTGGCATTATTTTTTTTATAATACAGAAACATGATAGACGAATGCGAAGAGAAGAGATTCAAGAAATATTTGATGGATCAATCAAAAATTGTTTCCCTTATTCAGTTGACATGGTTTTCTGGTGTTCTCCTTTGGAAGGGACCCGTCAACAAAAGTTTGGTGATTACTTATGGTATGGAATGGAATTTACTTTCTTTCCTATGTAATGTAATTGTTTTGAGTATTTTCTTCACCCAAGTTTTATTTTATTTATTATAGTGAAGATGTCTTAACAATTTGCCAAGGATTAAGAAATATACATCCAGATCTTTTTTTCTTTAAAACGACCACTAGATATTGCACAAGAACTTATACATGTATTATCATATGAAATAATCACTTTACTTAACTTTTGATTTTAATATTGACTTTTTTTCGTTATATATATATATATGTAATTTAAATTGGTTATTTTTTTTTTAAATAATTATTTTTTTTTTTATATATTTATTTATATATCATATATATATTTTTATATATTATATTTTATTATATATGATGTTTATTTTTCTTATAGAATGTCTAAGTAAAATCGAAAAATCTATGAGATGTTAGATAAAACTTAACAAACACGGTGTTGGTATATTAACTTTCAACTTATCCTCAGAGTGGATGGTAAAGGTATATTTTTCTCTTCCTAAACAAAACTCTCTTTAAAACACGTATTACAATTCTCACTTAGATTCTTCTTGTTTGCACCTTTTTCTTTGCAGAGGATCAAGAAGATGATAGGTGAAGATATCACATGGGCACTAGTAAATTTAGATAGAGCATTAGTAAACTTTGGCTATAGGCACGGATTTGGATGCCGATGTGATCCGATCACGTTATATCCGTAAAATGCTTTCTCGAATGCTTGCGTATTCGGGAGTTGCCGTCGGCCATAGAGACTATAGTCCTGAGGTATATATGCCATTGACGTAGCTGTTTGTATGTTTGTTATAGTTAATCATTTTATATTAAATTATATATATGTATCAAATTACATGTCCATAAACTAGTCATATTTTGCAGTCTGATGATGCGGTAAAAAGTTGGTTTTTTAAAGATGGAGGGGAGAATAAAAGTAAAAGCAGCATAACTCCTCTTTTTGCTGTAAAGGAAGAAGCAATACAAAGAATCCCGGGAAGAAGTCCGTTGGATAATATTTTTAAAGATCTTGGAACTTTGTGGTACTTTACTTGCTGACTTTATCTTCTATATGTATATGTGACCAACTTTTTAAACCTTCCCATGTGTATGCTTTTTAAACCTTCCCATCTATAGGAAAGCGATTAATGTGCAAAGAGGAGAATTGATAGTTTTTGTCATTCTCGTACGCCAACGGGAGCATGTTGAACAATGCATTACTGTAAGTAATTTTTGCACAACATTATTACTAATAGCATGTTTAAAAAAGATGATTAGAGGAGAAGTTGAATACTGGTTCTTTTTCCAGGCTGCTAAAACTGTAAAGTGGCTCCCAAGTGAGTGGAGCCCTA
The DNA here is from genome assembly GCA_026074375.1 of Tanacetum coccineum. Classification (NCBI taxonomy): domain Eukaryota; kingdom Viridiplantae; phylum Streptophyta; class Magnoliopsida; order Asterales; family Asteraceae; genus Tanacetum; species Tanacetum coccineum. The sequence continues at coordinate 18,556 of BQNB010049153.1, read as the reverse complement.
CAATACTTTGTATTAGATACCGCACATCAAGTACTGAAAGAGAAAAGCTTGAATTTATGTGGAACGAATTTGAGAGCCATCCTAAAGCCGCATACCTTGTGAGACTAGGTATAGATATTATTCATTTTACTACAAATATCATTCAACTTCCTTTGATAAAGCAATCTAGCTTTCTACCAGTTTGGCATGTTATATATTTTTTTAACCCACCAAAGATAAAACATGCCCCAAATCCATTAGTATTTTAACGCTATTGATAAGATCTAGCTAAGTTTCATAATTTTTCTTTTTATCGGGCAGAGATGCTGGGTATTCTGCAGAAGAATCTTTTGAGTGTGCTGTTAAGTAAGATTTTCACCATTTTTATTTTTAATTTTCACCCTTATTGTACTTTATCATCATCAATAGTCAATTTTTAATTTACAACTTTTTTATAATTAATTCAACAATGTAACACCAGTTATATTATTTGTTTCATAAAACGAGACACCCAACTTTTTGTTTGATTTTCGTATTTATTCATATTTATAGTTTTGCGTTCTTAACAGGTACCCATATTTAAAAACCCATAGATTGGTCGAATGTACATTCAACATTGATGAGATGATTGATGCAAAGGTATTCTTCTATTACCGGTGATGTTATGCTATTGCATATTGAATTATTCATTGAGTTGAAATCTTTAATCCTCAGGGAGATACTATTGTATATCTACTTAAAACACAAGCTATAATTCCTTCACATCTCGAGAATTTTGGTCGTAGAGGCATGGTAAATTATATAGAGGCGTTTTTTGAGAGAGAGCGCGGGTTGGAATTACATCCAGTCTAGTTTACCGAGGTAAGACAAACATACATCGGGCTGAATATCCAATACTAATATACATGCCTAAATGAAGACATTTCACAAATGTAGAGGGAAAACTGAAGGGAATAAGTTTTGTTTTTATAGATTTCCCTGATTTTATTAAAATGATAATTTAAAGTATATTTTTGTATCAATAATCTAACTTTATTTTCCAGGTGATTGATGAGGCTTGTTTAACGTTCAACCTACATCTAGTATGTGAATACGTGAAGAATCTATGTAAGAAATTTACAAGTTACTTCCACGAGGTACATTTACTTGCTTATCCTTATTCTCATCCAATATTGCATATAATTTCTTCTTCTCATACAATATTGATGATTACTCTTCAAAAAGTATATTTTATTTTTAAAATGGCCAAAATGATGATTTTTTTCTCGGTTCAGCATGACTTTGAAAGTTTTTTAGTGGGTCTAATTTTTTAACAAATGCTTTTTTTTCACACAATACCGAATTGGATTTCTAAAAATTAGCTTGATTTTTTTAACATACGTATGATTATTTTGGCAGGTTCTGCAGCATCTGAACTTGGAGACTTATAGGTCCAAATTATTTTTATGTGACGCATCTAGAGTGGTAACGTAAAAATGCCTTCGTCTTTTGGGGCTCTCTTTGGTAGGTTTCATCTTTTGGTCCATGTTTTTTTCTAAGGATTCTGTTATGCGGGACCATCTTTTGTTTATAAAGTTTACTTTTTTTATGAAAGGGAGTCCTTAAGTCACATTTCCACATTAACCAGATTTGAAATTTTTTGGCGTAGGAATTGTCGGGGACATATTCAAGAGTTATGTTGTCAAAATTGTAATGAGTAACTTGGGAAGAGACGCCTTTAGAGGACCATTTCATTCCTTTGCCTGTTTCTGATGCAAGGCAAATGTTCATTTAGATATTATTGAAAATAATCTATATTTTGTATGCCAAGTTTATTTTATTTCATGCAATTTAAGTAAAATTTAAAGTATTGTATATAAATAAATTAAAATATGTATATTATTTAACAATTTTATTAGTTTTTGAACGAGTTTTGAAAGACTAGCTTTTTACGGGGTTTTTTGTTATGAAATGGTGGATTTCTATAATGTTAGATTATGAATTCCTAAGATTACTGTTTATAAATGGCCCAACACGAACCAAAACCATCTTTAACGAATTGTATGTGCAAAAGAAATTCAATGACTAAAACCATATAGAAGTCCTACGAATAAATTTGAGGCAAGATGTTGTGTATCTTGGGAGGACTTTTTAGCATAAATAAATTTCTTTTATGGCTAGCGGGGGAAGTTTAATTCTACAGTTTGTCTTATTTAAATTAAAATACTACAGTATTTTATTAATTTTGAATATAAGAAACGGTATGGTTTGATGTCAGAATGTTCACCATCTTGAATGTTAATAAGGAAGTTCAATATGTGTTTGCTTTGGTGTTGGTCTACTGTGTACATGACACACTAAGCCAATCAATTTTTGATCCTCTTTATTTATTCCGTATTTTTTGTTTACTCTTCAATGCAATCTTGTTATCTATAGTTATTTTTTTTGTTTTTAATTTTATGATGGTTGCTTTGATTTCATCAGGCCTGAACACTTAAACTCTCGGTTTGAGATGTTTGGAATGAATGTCATCGTATATCATCCTGATTTTGAGATGGATGATGCTTTTGGTAACGTGTCTCTAATAGACAATGAAGGATTACTATTTGATCAGCGGCTGCCACTAGATTAGAACGACAATAGACATGTTTCTTATTTTTACCACGAAGCGGATAAAGCGATCAGCATATGCAGGAATTTAGATTTATTCTTTGGGAATCCTTCTCCTCCGTGTTCTGTTACATTCTGGTTAGATATTGAGATAAATGCGCTTCTTGTTGCTATCACCACTGAAAAGAATAAATGCTTCCAACTTTTGAATTGCCAGGAACCAATAACCTTATCAAAATTTTGGGCCGATAAACTAAAATTCGAGCGTGGTACTCTTAGATTAGGTAGTAAGGGTGGATACATAGACATCGACTATATCCTGTTCAGAGATGCCCTGGATACGTCCATGAAGTTGGAATTTGAGCCGCCCAAAGGTCCTAACGAGATAACATATGTGACTAGAAGTATTTTTGCATATTATGACAATGGTGTACTTGATGGCTGTGATGAATCAAGTAAAGACCGATACAAGGCCGTTCTCTTCCATGTCGATGTTGGTTTCGAATTAAAGGTTGACCAACAAGAGCTAAAAAAATCCGTCATGGTTATACCCGCGGATAGCTGCCTCATGATTGAAGCAGTTATCTTCGATGTTAAGGCTGGAAAAAATGTTTCGAATGGACAACAAGAACTCCGTCCGGGGCCCAACAATCACAGCGAGTGGCATATATCTTAGGAAAATGGCTGTTTCAATTTGACAGTGGAATGGACCAAAGGTATGTCAAGTTGCCCCCATTTCATTATTGTATCAAAACCATGACAAACTATTATTTATATATTTACTTATCTTGAATATCCAGCCTACTCAGTGACAACTATAGAAAAAACAAAAAGAAAAATATTAAATGAAAAAAAGAAAAATAAGAATCAAATTATAGAAGAATGATGATAAGCACGCACTCATTTTCATGTGTCTTTGATTTCTGCATGTGTGAATGATCGTTTTCAGTATATTCTCTTATGTTTTGTATTCTAAATGATGTAGTTCGTATGTTAAAGAAGCTAATTGTGTTTGTTTTTCCCTAACTCATTATGATATATGTGATATTCGTATCATATGCTGATGCTTTATAATCGAATGAGATGACATCTGCGTCATATCTTATAGTGCGAACATTGAAACATATTCCTTTATAGCTTGCAAAGTGCTTGATCTTTTTTTGTTGCCGAGGACACCTGCTATAATATACTCGATTGTTCTTAATACCTCTGTGATGGCGAGAATCCAAGTTTACCTTTAAGTCTGACGTGACACAATGTCTGTAGCAATTTAATATCCTGTTTCTTATAATACAAATACTCATTATACGAACAGGTCCCTTTCATGTAAGTAATTTGATATCATGTTGTTTAAAATAGATCATAATACGAGTAGGATCCTTTTTGTTATGATTCACCTAGAATTAATTAAGTAGATACCCATTTTTTGGCCATAAAAGACTAGAGGCATACCTAATGTTTTATGATTTCTTGTGGGAGCTTCACTTAACTTTCTCAAATATTATGTTATGCGAGATGGCGCAAAATAACTACTAAGAGTTGGTTGTTATTATGCAGGTCCCAAGTGTTTGTATGTTTAGATTGTAAAAGATGTTTGAGGGTATGGGAACAGAGGTGAGATGGTTGAAATTTAAATGTTTAACAACCAATCAAAGATCTTTACCTTAGTTGGATTGTCAGTGAGGACATACCGCTACTATGATCCTGCCACACTTGGGCTTGACTTCCAATGTATAAAAATAGAACTCGTATTAGTGATCGTTCAGACTTATGTATACATGTACTTGTCTTTGGTAAGATTATTTATTAAATCGGTGGCATATTTGTATGTGCAATACTTAGTATTACTAGCTTATCCTATTTTAAAGATATGTCTTATGATGAAACACAACGTTAGAACTCAATTTGTGTGTCATGGAAAGTTGTCGTCTTCATGTATTGCAACTGTCTTAAACTTCCTTTTAATTTGTAGTGTACCCTCTTTATAATTCTAGCTGCTAAAGACCTTTTTATTTTCTGAAAAACTATGTTCAGCCGGTGGCTGTTTTGATTTTTCATTCTCTAGTGTGACTGAATCTTTGCTTTTTTGTCTTTAATAAGTCATATTCAAGAAGGTTGGATCGTTGGTGCATTGAAGAACCAAGTTTACTAAATGTTTTCATTTGTACTTCTATTATAAAATGTTTATATCACTTACCTTTTTTCTAAACTTTATCAGACCAATCTCAAATTCCTAACAAACTAGTCAGACGGACCTGTGCGATGAACATCCTTATAACTATGTTGTTCATTTTTCGATAGTTTAACCTCATGTATTGTATAGACTAATATACTAAACATGCAAGATGATTTTGTTAACTTGTCGTAACAAATAATACCTAGCTCCCCATATGTAAATTTTTTTGGTCACATTGAGTTAGGCTGACTGACACTTCTTCAACAATTATAGTAAAAGTAATCATTTTCCTTTTATTCACATAAAATTGTATATGCCTAGTGACAAATGAATATATCAATAAATATTCATAACTACAACTGTTTAATGAGTAATAGCTAGTTATTCACTAAACTTTATAATGGTATCATATCAAGACACTGATCAAAAATCTCAATTTTTGTAATCTTTTGAATATTAGATAAGCTTAGTGACAAACCACCTATCATGATACTTTCATAAAAACTTAACATTAAATGTCATGATGAAATAATAAAACATAGATATATAGACACAAATGTTTCTCATACTCTTTATATGGCACAAAAATGTAATAAGCCGATGACATAATATAATCATGTTAAACTTCAATGGTACAATGTAGACGACAAATAACAACAGTTTCTCTTCATAATTTGGTATGCCTTCATGTTCAATTAGTAAGAGTTTTTCTTTTTGTAGAAATAGATCGATAACAAGAGAGCTTTTAATGTTCTACATCCAGATTCTTGAAATTACTGGTAACTTAATGTATAGCAACTAAGATTAAGGAAACTGCTTAACCAACAGATCATTCCGGTCATGAAAAAAGTCACTTTCTAAGTGTACCTACATGAAAATGTGCACAACTTTTGGACAAGAAAGGTGCAACATCAATGACCCAGTGAAGAAACGAAACAAGCACTTAGAACAAAGATTGCCTTCATCACATCCTTACAACATGCTTACTAAAATAATAAAGAAAAAGAAAGACAACTGAATTTAGAGCCCAAAAATAACTGAGTTTCAATGTTTGTAAAAAGAAGAAAAACTATGTTACGATGTTACGATTGACTCACACATTGAGTAACCCTATATTCTTGTTTTGAAAATAAAAACTTTTGTAATAGGCAAACAATATTAAGTAAATGAACAAGTACAGAGGTTGCTGTCTTGGTCACAAATTCAGACTTGAAGAATCATCTCCCACACAACTCAACCATTAGACCTAGACCAATAATCGCTACCATAAATAAGCTCATATAACAACCATACTTGAAAATAAAGCTACTGTAATAAAAAAGAATAATAAGAATATTGTCAAGCCATCATGTTGGATTCATCTTCCTCCTCCGTTGCTGCTTCATTGAACATGTACTGGTTTTGATACTCGATCAAGTACTGTTTTGATCTTTTCACATCCCAAAACAGCTCATAAACTCGGTTCACATCTTCTATTTCCACAACCATCCCTTTCCTCTTCTGGCAAGCCAATGCAGCTGATGTGATCAAGTTTATGGCATATCGTAATGATGTCTCGACCTCAAATTTTGTCAACAAAACCTTTGCATCATCAGATACGTCGACATCTTCCTATTGACATCTTATATCAAGAATCTTGCGAATGTCATCTTCAGTATATGGTTGTGTGGAGATGAAGGGAAGGTAATCCAGGAAATCGATTGGAATCCCGTGGGGGGGGGATTTGTAGTATGTGCCTTGAATAGTTGTGATTCCTCGATTGGTGGCAACAACAAGTATTGATGCCATGTCGTTTTCTAAGGCACGGTTTAGGAATGAAAAACACTCGATATCAAGCATGTGGACTTCATCTATGAATAGAACACCAGGAATGATATCTGCCTTTCCTTCTTCTTGCCACTGTGCAACCTTTGTATCGATCTGTTCCCTCACTTCAGCTCGTATTTCTCCCGTATCGCCAGTGAAAAGAGCAAGAAAACCCTGTGTTCTAGATTTCATAACATAAATAATTAAGCTTTCAGAAAGATCAAGTACCATAGTTACTTTGACAAAAGTGCACTTACTCCCCCTGCCCCATACAATAGAACCTACCGAATGGGCATCTACTCTTTTATCAGTTATATTACAGTTGTTGGCATGAAACACCAAAATACATTTTCATTTGTCCCATTTTCGTCATTGTACGTTTTTGTACTTCTAAAGAAAATGTCAATATCAGAGGTTACAAAACAATGAAAAATCATAAATATTATAGGTTACAAAAGTCATCATTTTATGGACATGTGTTTTTATTATATATAAAAAAAAACACTATGTTTACTGGGGAAAAAAGTGAGCCGCTACAAAAGAACATAAACACCCTAATGCAATGCGCAATCAAGAAATAGAAGTGTTTGTCATGACTTAGAAAATGACACTTTTGTTCCTAGCAAAGAAGAGTCTTTAGATTTCAAATCAGTCTAAATTATAAAATTTAAGTCACATGTTTTGAAGGCGTCATACCAAATTAATGAAAAGAGTGTCATATACCATGATATATTGGAACATTTATAATCAAACACAGTTCTAACCTTAATACACTACTCATGAGTCCCAAACATAGATAACGCCTCTGTAGGCACTAGGATAATTGCCGGCACAATCTAGAATGGACTAACTAAGGAATAAATACAGCTCAAGCCATAATCATGAGACACTAGTAGTAGCAGTGCTTTTAAATATTTAAATGATTGGACTCTGAAATCAAACTTGAAAGAGAACGTAAGCCAAAGATGTCCTAGAGTATTTGTGAGAAGTGAAAACTTAGGCGCATTCAAGCTTTTCAACTTTTCATTTCAAAATCTATAACCGCAATATAAATTTACCCGTAGATATGAAAACAGAATTGTAATATTGTATACAAGCTTTCTTTCTTATCAGCTAGTAGTCAGTTGCAACAAGCTAAGTACCCTAACATATGAAAACATAACATCAAGTTCTAAGCAAACTAGTGACATGGGAAAAGTACATGCTATTTATAACATCAATTTCATGAAGAGTGACACAATGCACAACTTATTTCCTCTTCTGTAACTCTCCATCTGGACATTGCATAAACTTTGTATACGGTCCCATTGCATCATAATCTCTAGACCTCAAAAACAACCTCCTAAGTTTAGTGATTTTACCAGAAGCCTTATCTATCACAATAACATCGCCACTTTGCACTTAATCCTTCCCTAAAGCCTCAATCATCTTGGCACCAAGATCATACACAGTTTTCATCTCAAGCATTTTTAACATTAGCTTCCTCGTTTTTGACGCTGCTCTAGAAACTGCACGATGATCAATTTGAATCTCAACAACTTCACCTTCTATAACCTTAGTTTCTTCCTTAATCTTAACACCAATAGCTTTCCTAGAAGCTTGCATTAGTGCTTCAGTCTTAGACATCTCTAACGAAAACAATTCGCTACCTGCAAGTATTGCAAAAGGTGTTTCAAGACCGATGGACTTAGCCATGCCCATTGTACACTACTACACAATTGGTTTTAGAGACCCCTTCATCAAGACCCTTTAAAAAAAAGGTCTCAGACATAGTTTTCTACCAACCAAAAAATATCGAGACCGGTATTAAAGAAAAAACCCGGTTTTGATATATTTAACAAATCGAGACCGGTTTTTAAACTAAAAACACGTCTGTTTTAGGCCTAATCTGGACCGGTTTTAGTTTTGAAACCCGGCCCCAAATTGTGAGCGAGACATTTTCCCCCATTACTCTTTTCAATATTTTCAATGAATTTCAAACTCAACCTAGTTTCTTTTTCTATCTCATTTCTTTAACACCCACACACACACTCTGCTGTCATACCACCATGGCACACCTCTGCCACCGCCGCTTGTGCCACGACCCATCAATTTTGTTTATCGGTGTATATATATCAAAGGTTTGTAAAACTTGAACTAAATCTGTTACTTTTTTTTGTAATTATTGTGTAGTCTTTTAAAACTTATTTCATTCTTTTCTAATTCCTGAGTTAGAAAAGTTCATTGATTTTTTGACTTTTGGGTTATATAGGTTAAAACTCGTTTACTTTATTAGCCTTTGTCTCATAAGAAATGGAGGTTATGTGATCAAATTATCCTTTGGTTAAAACAATAATTTACTAAAAGCGAGTACATAGGATAAGGTGATTTGGGTGTAACGATTGGTTTAAGGGTGACAATGCTCATCATTAATAGTCTGACTTAACCAAAAAATTACAAGAACCGTGAAAAAGGATAGGCTTGGAGGGTTGTACTAGGGGTATCCTGCACTAAAGATGAATGCATGGAAAGGGTGTGAGATAGTTATATGATCGATGTGACCATCATAACAATTATAGGTTTAAAACATAGGTAAATACATAATATGCGGTCTCAAGATGCATCACAAAAACAAGTTCTAGAATTTAATATACTACCGATACACTCATATGATTCTTTGAATCGATCTTAATGTTCTAAAAAAGGTGACAAAGATCATACGCACACATCCATAACACCAGAATAAACACATATGTCTGCATTTGAACTTTAACTCGTAATTGCTAAAGGTGGAATCATCTAGGGTATCGATAATGGTATACCCAAATTCCTATAGATCTAAAGGCGAACCTCTCATTTTTGGGGTGGAATCTTGAGGGTTCTTGCACTAGTCATACACATTCCTATCCATGAGACGCTATTAATACTCTGTTTTCGTCGGTATGTGTCATAATTTTTTTAAAATTTAGGTCAAAATTACCTTTTTATGCTATGTTTCGATATATTACCCATCATTTTAAGGAACACGAAAATGGTGAATGAAGGAATAGTTTCAAAGGCTTATTTCCCTCTACACTTAAGTTGAACATTGTCCCCAATGTTCTATGGAAGTTCTCGTATGAACAAATAAAGGAAAAAGAAAAACAAGTAAAAGAAACTAGTACTCCCCTAGTTTGCTCAATAATGGAGAAGAAACATGCAATAATTGGTTAAATCATCCTCCAAAAATCATCAAATAAAACTTTCTAAGAACTTCCAAGCTTCGTCTCATCAAACATTACCTATAATGAAAGACAAAGACAACTACACCAAGCGTAAAATCCACGGGTGAATGATAAATACAACCTCATTAACTAGGTTTAGACTCTTTGAAAGCAATAAAGATAGGATGAGTGTGTTAATGTAATCATGGTTTTCTATAGGTTTTTAGGAAAATTACAAATTCAGAAAATTATACAAGATTAATTTCTCAAAAATTAATTAAAAATCCAATTTTCCTGGCGACACCGTTAGGATTAATCCTGACGCCGTCTCCAGGGTCTGTGTTGATCCCAAACCTTGATCGATTCCTTAGCTTGTCTAAGGTTAAATTACCTTGGATAAATCTAAAATAACTTGTTGTAGAAAATTTGTATGTATACTAAAGTGTATGCGGAATCTACACCTTAATATCTAGAAGTAATTTGAATAAAACAATAATTGTAAAGGAAAAAAGATATGAACAAATGCTCAAATATTATTAAATCAATAATACGAGTACTCTTGACTAGTACTAGGGTTTACAAACTTGAATTTAAGACTCTTAGGTGTTTTTGTATTCATATATCTCAACTAATGCCCTAAGACCTCCTTTATAGACTAAGGAGTCCTAGTCGGCTTACAATCTTTTCCTAAGATTAACATGATCTTTTCTATAAACAAATGTAATTTTTTAAACAAATAAGTTATACATATATTTTACACAAATAGCCAATACTTATCTTTGTAAGTATCCTTGCTCTTCAATCAACCTCATTCCTTGTCTTTATCTCTTTAACAGTAGAAACTCTTCTATTAGTTGTAATCTTTTAGCAGCATTAATTGAACAATAAGCAATATTAAGTTACTCCAACGATAGTAACTTTTACACTAATAGCACTAACTTTTGTACTGGTAGTAGTAACTACTTAGTATATTTTCAGTCTTCATCTTTGAGCAGTCTTAACCTCTACTAGCAGTAGTAACTCTATACTAACAGTATTAATATATACTAACAGTAGTAACTAGCAGTAGTAACATTTACACTACCAGCACTAACTACTTAGCATATTCTTTATTAGTATCACCAATAGTACTAAGTTATGCTTGACAACACTAATGTATACCTGAACAGCATAAACTCTAAGTATCATCTTGAAGTCTTTTAATCCCAACAATCCTCCCCTAAACTTGATGTTCGTCTTCTGAATCTTCAATTTTCTTGATCAAAAAGCTTCATCTTCTTTAGGAGGATGTATCCAAACACTTACTGAGCTACATATCCTTCTCTTATCTGCCTTCTAATTAATCTGAGAAGATCATAGGTCATTTCAACTTCAAAGTCCACTTGTAGCCTTACATCATTCCATAGTTGATTAAGTATATTCCTGGTAAGTGGATACATCTTCTCTACCAGCAAATAGTATACTATATTCTGCATAATTATGCAATATACCCCACAAGAATCATATAACTTCCAACTCTTCACTTTAGTTAATCCTTGTTGATATGCCCATATAGTATCTTAAATCTGAGGTTCAAACATGGTCTTTAAAGTTTGAAATAAGAGATTGTCCATGTCATCCACTGGTTTTGTCTTCTTGAATCTGTCTTTGACTATACCCTACATAACTTCTAAATCTCCTCTATTGAAGTTATTGAACATTTGTCTAAAAGTTAGATAGAGTTGAGAATTACCATCTACTCTTACGATCTGAAAGTAGTTCTTCTTCCCTTCTTTATGAATTTTGTAATCAATAATTGTTAGGGATTTTGAAGACAATGGTGTAGCATCAATTGTCACATCATCTTCATCTTCAGGAACTATTTCTATACACCTTTTTAGCTCTGCAGAATCATCTACTTTAGCTTCAACATTCTCAACTAACTTTTGCTTTTTAGATGTATCAGATTCAAGTGGTTTTGTTGTTCTTTTTGTACTGCTTCCTCGTGCTTCTGAATCCATAGTTATAAAAGTATTCACCTTTATCATCTCTTTGTCAAATAGTTTCTTAATTTCATCAAAGCTCTTTCCTTTTAGCTGAGAGTGTTTGTATCCACCTATATTTTTTAGATAGGTATTCATTTGACTTCTCATTTCTGGTTTTGTAGGTGGTCTGTTTCTCTTTTCTTGTGCTCTCATGTTAGCAAAATGTTTCCTTCTTTTCTCTATTAGCTCTACAAACAATCTTGCATTTTGTACTTCTAAGAATTCTTCTCTTTCTCTTGCTTGAAGCCTTTCAGCCAAGAATCTATCAGCATCCATCATAGCTTGTATGTCATCCCATGATATATTGGCTTCTTAATCTTGTTGAGCTCTTGCAAGCCTTGCTGCTTCTTGTTTTTTAGCTTCTAACCGGCTTGCATACTCTTCATCAATCCTCACCTGATCTTTCTTCTTTAATGGAATTTTAGGTTCTATTATCTTATCTTTTGTTGATACAAAAGTTGGACGATCCTTGATTAGATCCGGATTAGAGGTAATACGGATCTGTTAGGCTCCAGTTCCTCTTAGAGTTGTGATAGCAGTTGTAACTATAGTAGCAGCAGTTGTAATAACTTTTGGCTTAGCTGCTTTGATTGCAATTAGAGTCTTTGCCAGAGTTATTTCATCATCAACATCAGCAATTGTTGTAGTAGTGTGAGCAACACTAACTTCAACGTTGGCAGTAGTAACTACTTCACCAGCAGTAGTAACTGGATTAGCAATACTAACTTCTTTTTTAGTAGTTTTCTCTGTCACATCTAAAATCACCTCATTACCTTCAAGATCATCAACTCCAAACATATCAGTATCATGTATCCTGTCCTGAGCTTCATCAACTAGTGCACTCTCTGCATTTTGATCAATCTCCTCAATACTCCTCCCCTGTTTGGATACATCATCCTAAGCACCCAAACTAGGTTCAACATCCCCAGAGGATTCCACCCTGCTAGTTAAACCAACCTTCTTTAATCTCCTCAGTCATGTAGGTCTTGGCCTTCTCCTCTTTTCTAGCTTCTTGACTCTTTTCTTCAACTTAGTAATCTCCTTTGCTTGAGTAGTCTTTGCTATCTCCAAGTCAATAACCTGTTGTTGTAAGTTGGTATAGAAAACCATCAATTCATTTAGTAGAATATATACTCACCATTAGGTAGTGGATCATTAGAAGGTGTTGGTACATGTTCCTTAAAAGGAATCTCACTACTAGGTGAGGGGAATTTAGTGGCTTTCTTTTGTTTCCTCTTGGGCTTTTGCTTCTTCTAAGGTTTAGATGAAGATGGTTGAGTATCAATGGGTGTTTAATGAGAATTAGTATGTAGACATGAACCTTCACCTACTTCTTCCTGAACGTGAACCATCATGGTCTAAAATAAAGGTGTAACATCCCCAGAAAAAATCTGTCCTTGTCTCTTCATATTAGCAAAAATCTTCTTGGTATGAGAAGAGATAACATAAATCTCCTTATGTTTATTCATTCCTTCAACCTGTTTATCAAGGGATGCTTGCAGAAATCTTGGAAACATGAAAAATTTAACCTCTCCTTCTAAGTTTTTCACTATATTATCAAGAATGTACTTAGAAAAATTAAACTTATGGTTGTTGGCTAGGCAGATGATGGCACATTCCATAGTGCTACTGAATTCATTCCAAGCAGTAGTTTTAGCACTAAGACATTGCAAAATGGTATGAATTAAGAATTTCCATTGGGGAGAGAATAAAGCTTTATAAAAAGTTAACTTTTGAGAAGGTTTTTCATACCCCGTCCTTACTAATTCTTCAAAGATAGTGGCATTTGGAAGACATGCAGTACTTTTAGCATCATCAAAATGAAGATCACATCTTATAATATCCTCCATGATGATTACCTTCTGCTTATCAACTAGGGCTTGTATCTGATCTTTCCCATTAACCTTCTTCACCTTTGCGATATACGAAAATTGTTTAGCACATGGAGCAAAGATTGTAGGATTCACCGTTAAAGCATATTTGACAGGTTTAGCATTGAGAAAATCTATGATTAGCTCAAACCTTTCAGATTCAGTAGGTTTCTCTAAAAGGGCGGCTAAATTGTGAGTATCAATAAATGTGGGTTTTGACATTGTGATGGGTTTTGATGATTAAAGATGAAATTGAGTTAGGGTTTATGGTTAGGGAGTATTTGAATGATTGAAAATGATTTACAAATGATCTAAACCCTTAATTGAAGAAATCGTTTATATTTATGAAAAGTACCCTCAGCAGCATTAACCATCACCAGTAGTTGTAAGTTTATGCTTAGCAGCAGTAACTTTCAACCGGCAGCACTAAGTGAATGCCTAAGCAGCATTAACTTTCAACTGGTAGTACTAAGACATACTTAGCAGCATTAACATAGAACTAACAACATTAAGTTATACCTAACAACACTAACTCTTTCTCCAATAATTATGCAACAACATGCCTCTATTCCTCACAAGCACACTAGTAACGACTAGATAGACATGTAAAAATTCATGAGGATCCATATTTATGCACAACACATGAATAAAAGTGAAGAACTGTTAATCAATCTAAAGTACCAAACACTCATTCTCTCTTTCTATTTTTCATCTCACTTTTCATCTCTTAATTATTTTGCTTACCAATTCTCTCTGTTTATTTTGTTATCACACATATCTCTCTATTTGTTTTTAAGCTCACTGATTCTCTCATTTCTTTTTCTTACTAATTCTCTCTGTCTATTTTTAATACACACATCTCTCTTTCTGTTTTTAGTTCACAAAGACAGTTTTGTATAAAGTTCCATCAATTCCTTAGTTTCAAACTATCCTTCCCACTTCCATGTGTGTTAACTCTTGAGAGAGGTGGATCATAAGACTGTTTCAATGCAGCCTCAAAGCTAGTTTAAGCTTCTGCACCCCCAATATGGTAATTTGGCACCTGGGACCACTACCTGAACCAATTCCCTAAGGAGTTGACTCATTAAGTGTTGCCATGGATTGGGTCTTATTTTATGTTACCACTGTCCTGCTCTGCTTCTAAGCTAAAAGCAGTAGTGGAAGCCCTTTCCCATTCTATCACCTAACTCCTTATAGACAGCCCCATCACAACCTTTTTAGGGGGACCACCATACTGAGGTATCTTAATGTCCTGACCTCTTTTGACTTGCTTAAGGGATTGACTCTTCACACACTTTTGTTTGATGTAACATGTCCTTTTATCCATTCTTGACTGTTTATAGACATAATTAGGCTCCCCCCAATTAATACTTCAGATGTTAATTCCCACAATTTACCAAATTCAACCATACTGCTTTGCCTTAGCCTATAAATGTTAGTCCAAAACTAAGAAATCACATACCAAGCTATTTTCTTTTTGATAGTATTAGGTTATGAGTAGCAGTTATAATTTTACACTAGCAGTATTAACTGATACACTAACAGTACTAATCCTTTACAAAACTTTACAAAGGAATAAAGAGATATAGACATTAAGGATTAAGCATTCCAATACTTGAGACCAAGTACTGAAACCTTCCAGCATCAAAACCTTTTGTAAGAAGACCTGTAACATTATGATATGTATGTATTTTAACCATTTTAATTAACTTTTTAGCATTGCAGTCTCTTATAAAATGATGTCTAATCTCTATATGTTTTGTTTTAGAATGTTAAACAAGATTTTCAGTAATGTAGATAGTACTCTTATTGTTAATATGAATCATAGTATTCATGAAATTATACCCATAATCTAGCAATTTATTTTGAATCTAGAGTACTTGTCTACAACAACTAGCAACAGCCACATATTTAGCTTCAGTTATAGAGGTGGCAACCACAGTTTGTTTCTTACACTGCCATGATATCAACCTATTTCCTAAAAACTTGCAACCTACAGTTGTAGACTTCCCCTATCTTAAGTTCCTCTAGCATAGTTACTATCGGTATAAGCAACTAGTTCAAATAGAGAATCTCTAGAATACCAAAGGCCTAATGTTGGTTTGCCTTTCAGATATCTAAATTTTTTTTACAGCTAAGAGATGGGGTGTCTTTGGTGTAACTTGAAATCTGGCACATGCACATACTATAAACATAATATCTAGTCTAGATGCTGTGAGACACATCAAAGACCCAATCATAGATCTATAAAGATGTACATCAACATCATCAGTATCTCCATCTTTGATTAAAGGATTTTTTAAATGAACTGGAGTAGAAACAAACTTCACATCTATGTAGTTTAATTTCTTTAAAATCTCATCTACATATTTATGATGGATGATAAATATTCCATCTTCTTTTTGTGTTACTTGCAATCCTAGGAAGAAAGTAATTTTTCCCATAGAACTCATCTAAAACTTATCCTTCATAAGCTTCTCAAATGCAGTACACAACTCCTTGTTTGTAGATCCAAAGATAATGTCATAAACATAGACCTATGCTAGCAAAATATCTCCTTTTTGCTTCTCAATAAACAAAGTTGGATCTATCTTCCCTCTTTGAAACCCATTGCTTAACAGATAGTTGGCCAAGGTTTCATACCATGCTCTTGAAGCTGATGCAGTCTATAAAGTCCCTTGACCACCTTGTAAACTTTATTTGGATGGTCAGGATCTTTAAATCTTGGTGGTTGAGTAACATAAACCACTTCCTCAATGGTTCCATATAAGAATGCACTCTTTACATCCATTTGATATACTAGAAAACCCATAAAAGAAGCATAGGATAAAAACAATCTTATTACCTGAATTCTTGCCATTGGACCAAAGACTTTTTATAGTATATACCTTCTTATTGTTTATGACCCTGTACAACTAACCTTGCCGTATTCCTAATCAGAATGCCTCTTTTATCTTTCTTGTTTCTGAAGGCCCATTTTGTTCCAATGGCCTTCTTTCCATAAGGTAAATCCACAAGTATTCAAACTTGTTAGAGCTTGAATTACAGAAGTTCTTCCTGCATTGCTTCCACCCAAGATGAATCAGATAGAGCTTTAGCAATGCTTGTGGGTTCAATCTGTGATAAGAAACATACATATAAACAAGTATTCAGGGTGTCATGTGTTTTCTCTTCATATACAGTACTGAGAAACCCTTTTTAAGAAGTAGGTTTTGTCATTCTTCTTGTCTAAACAGAGGACTTCACTTCACCAATCACATTCTTAATTGGGTGATCTTTATGGATTCTAGTATGTGGTATGGTAGGAACTACATAGGAATTAGGGATGTTCCCCAAATCAACTTATAGTGCATCTTTATCACTGAAAAACTCAACATTAGTAGCTTTAAGTGTATCACTAGCTCCTAATTTAAACATGTCTTTAGGACTATGTAGATCAGATGAACTAGTAGTATTAAGTGATGGCTCAACAGTATTAAGTTCAAAATGACAAGTATTAACTTCAAGATTACCAGCATTAACATGTTGTCCAACAACATTAACTTCCTTAGGACTGCTATCATCTTTAGACTTATCTTTATCATCATCCTCATTATGCGGACCATCTTTAACCTGCTTTTTTATCATCAGAAGCATATTTTGGTTCATCATTACGAACATCCTTGGAAGGTAAATCAAAGTATGAAGCATCTTTCCAAATTGGCATCACAATATAATCTTGACTGGTTGCTTCTTTCCCTGTAGATGTACATGCATTAAGATCTCCTTGTGTACCTACATATTCATCTAAAATTGTACCTACAGCTACTGGTACATAATTCATAGATTAGGTTAGAGAATCAATGTCAAACAGCCACTTTGGACCATTCCCTTCTATCATAGGCTTATTCTCTAAAAACCCAATAAGCAAGTTTTCTTCTACCTTACTCGTTCTAGTGTTGTATACCCTAAAAGCTTTACTACTTAAGGAATATCCAACAAAGAAACCTTCATCACTTTTGCCATCAAACTTGCCTAAGTTATCTAAAGTATTAAGAATTGTAACATGACATCCAAATGGGCTCATAAAGCTTAAAGCTAGTTTAAAACCTCTAAAAAGTTCATAAGGTGTCTTGTTATGAGGGTTGACTATTAAGACCCTATTTTGTACATAGCAAGCAGTAGAAACTGCTTTAGCCTAAAATGTGGTAGGTAACTTAGAGTCAGCTAACATTATTCTAGCAACTTTAATTAGTGTCCTATTCCTCCTCTCAGCCACTCCATTCCGATCCTAGCTATACTGTATTCCCTCTTAATACCTTTTTCTCTACAAAAATCATCTATAACTTTATTCTTAAACTCTGTCCCATTATCACATCTGATTATTTTCACTTTCTTATCTACTAGGTTTTCTATTTCTTTGAGAAAGTTCTTAAGGATCATCCTTAGATGATAAAAAGAAAACCCAAGTAAATCTGCTCTAATTATCAGTGACTACTAAGTAATACTTCTTATGTATTAAACTACTCAAAATAGTTGGACCAAATAAATCAATATGAAGCATAAATAATGGTTTTGTAATAGGATTCAGAACCTTGTACTTACAAGAAGCTCTGTGTTGCTTCCCTTTAAGATAAGCAACACAGGTTTGGTTATTTTCAAAATGTTTTTTAGGAAAACCTCTTACAAGATTATCCTTAACAAGCTTATTTATATTTTTAAAATTAATATGACCAAGCCTCCTATGCCAGAGTATTGATTCATCTAATGTAGCCTTTCTTACAAGACAAGTTAAACTCTCTTTAGGAATAATGGTCTTCATATCAAAACTATACATATTGTCCTTTCTAGGAATTTTAAGAAGTATCTGCCTTTCATCAGGCAACTTAAAATTAGAAGATAAGACAAGACATTCAGTGTCAGTAAAAAGGACATAGTTCTTTTTGTCAC